>CALSCQ010001397.1:0-11125 GCA_943704525.1 Pigoraptor vietnamica | reverse complement strand
CCCCCGCCGGGAACCCAGGACGCTTCTCACTGCGCCTCTGATCCACGGCGGCAAGGATGCCGTCGATGGCGTCATTCGCACAATGGACGACTACCATCTCATGCGGGAAGACTGGGACGCAGTGCTCGAGGCAACGCAGCTGGAGGTGCGCGCCTTCCCCCCTTACCCCTCTTCTTCTCTCCCACTGATAAGCGTGCGTGCTGTGCGCGCGAGATATCGATGCTGATCCCCACCCCTAACCCCTCTTGACCCCTCTTTGATGTTCGTGTGTGCTGTGCGCGAGACATCGATGCTGATCCGACATGTCTCTTCTCGCTTCGCAGGGCATGGAAGACCCGTCGAAGGCCATCCAATCGACGGTCAAGGCCGCGTTCACCCGCGAGTACAACAACCGCACGCACCTCGAGCCCTACTCGATGGGCGCGGGAGTGGCCAAGGGGCGCAAGGGCGCGGCTGCGGGCGGCGGCGACCTCGGACTGCTCGGCAACGAGGACGAGAGCGCGGTCGTGGCGGCATCGGCGGTGACGGAAGACGTCGACGACAACGAAGGCGACGACGACGTCAAGAACGACAGGAATGTGAAGGCGGGCGGCAAGGGGCGCGGCGCGGGTGGCGCGAAGGGGAAGGGCGCCGCGAGTGCTGCGGGTGGTGCGAAGGGCGGTGCGAGTGCTGCGGGTGCCGGCGCTGCGAAGGGCGCGAGGGGCCGTGGGCGTGGACGATGAGTTGCCATGTGTTGGTCGCAGTGCTGGCTCGTAAAACAAAAGGCACTCTCGCCAAAAGTATCTCTATGGACTGTTCGGCATTTCAGCGGGCTTTTTCGGAGAGTGAAACTTCCCATTGAACTATTCCGCATGCGGCGCGCGCAAGTGTCGATCCAATTAGACCACCTTGCGGTCGCACGTCCTTCAACACGATCGCGTCGTTCGGCGACACGAGAAGGCCCACAGCGCACATCGATTCACCAAGCAAGAGAAGCGAGCGCCACACGGACGACAACACGGCTGTATATTGTGTCATACTTTGTAGCCGAACAATTTGATGGTGACGGCGTTCTTGCAGTCCTGCCAGCGCATTTTCACGACGTCGAGGCAGTTGTCGCCGTACTTGAAGTGCAGCACTGCGCACGTGACAGAGGGAAACGAACGAACGAGTGAGCGATAGTCTGAGGTGAAGAGACGGAGTCGTAACGGGAAAAGAAGTGACAAGAGTTCGATTGAGAGTGTGGCACACGGATAAAGAAGTGAGAGAAGTTCGATTAAGAGCGTGACACACACGGATACGATATAGACGGCGAGCGAAAGCGTGCGAAGGAGTGCAATCAGTGGCGTTGGGTGCCCTTTGTGGGACGCACAATCGATTGGGGAGCAATGGCGCCAGGGGCACTGGGCAGCGGCAACGCAAACTAGAACCCACACTTCAATATCTCCTTTGGTGCGTGGTACTCGCGCCCTTCGAACTGTATTCGCCCAGAGCCACTGTCAATCCATTCCTCAGGCTGGCGCAGAGGGAAGTATCAGTGCAATTCACAGAACACGCACACACAAACACACACACTCACACACACACTCACACACACACTCATTCACACACACACACACACACACACACACACATACACAGGCACACACACACACACACACACACACACTCACACTCACACTCACACTCACTCACACACACACACACACACACACACACATGATCGTGTACGGCAAGCAGGACACGTGCATCGCTCGACGGCCCCTCACCAGCTCCGTCTGCTCGATAATGTGGTATATTTTGCCAGGTCCCTTCGGAATGTACTCGTAGAGGTCGACGTGGGCGTATCTGTCGCGAGGGAGACAATTAGCGTTGTTTCACAGTTAACCGCACGCGCGTATGCACATAGCACGCATGGATACACAGGCATGCACGCACACGCGCAGACGCGCACATCAGAGCGCAGCCATGCCGACAGACGCAACCGCCAACACACGCGTATTGAGACGCACAGGCACTTTCAATGGCCCCACTCACTTGGTCGTGCGATCGCCATTGTGTCGGCTGTACACGCGCAGAATTTCAATCCCCTCCAATTTCTGCCGCACAATAACGACGTCGGGGTGGTTCTCGAAGACTGGGTGACGGAGAACAGGCGCGCGCAGGTGAGCCTGGGTTGCGCAGGGATGCACCTCTGCATGCACACACTTGCGGTTTGCGCAAGTGTAACACGTACACGCGAAGTACGCACACGTGGCCCCACACCCCAGAACAGCTCAATGAACAGCGCACACACACATTCGCGACAATGTGCAAATGACGCGCATGAAACACACAGACAACGTACGTTTTGTGACCTTCTCGGCATCCCTCTGGTGAATGCCGATGTCAGAGTCCGAGTCGTGGCCAATCATGCGCCCGTTGCGCTGCGCCCCGAGAAGCGTCCCGAGATCAAGCCAGTAGTCGATCTTCGCTTCCTCAAGCGTCTTTGCTGTCGCGGCAGTGAGCGCCACCACTTCGCCCTGGTGTCGCACAGAGGGGTTGAACGACGATGTGCGCGTGCGCGCAAGTGCGTGTGGGCACATATGCGCGTTGGGTGAGAATTTCACAACAGTCTGCCCTTACCTGGTACGATCTGTCGATGGAGCAGTCCGAAACAAACGCCCACATCACGCCGAGGACCCTGTCACGTGCATGGTGACGGACCACCGCGTCAGCACACGTTCATTACAAGCGACAGTGACACCAAAGAAGGTCATGAAGACGCCCACCCACCAGTTATAGAAGAAAAGGGCAAGACAGAGGAGGCCGATCGCAATGTAGCGCCAGCCGCGCCACCGCCCGTGCGCGGGCTGCGACGACTTTGGCGCCATTCGACCGCGCATGAATATACGCTATTGTCTGTGAGACACAGTCCCTGGGCCCCTACAGATCCGAGATCTTTGCTTCCCTCTGAGAGAAGCAGGAAAATAGAAGCGCAGCGAGAGTGTCAGAGCTGGCAACCTGCGCGTGATGGGACGAAAAGGGTTGCGCTCCAGTTGCTCTTGCGGGGAAGTGGCACGTGATCCCGCAATAATTGCGAGATTTCGCTAACAAATTTTGAAACAGTGATCACGTGATCGTTTGTCCTGAAAAGGAAAACGGCGGCTCGGCGGGCATTCCGTCGAAACCAGGGGTACTCACGGGTCGAAACGGCAAAACATACACCGAGAAAACAGCCACACGTACGCACAGAGACACGCACACACCGCACTCGCACACACGCACTCGCACACACTCGCACACATTCACGCACACACACACACTCGCACACACGCACTAGAAGGGAACGCGCTTGCGGTCGCACTGTGCATGCACTGTGCGATCGGTCGTTCACGGCCCTTTTCTACTGCTCGCGAGTTTCGACCACCGTTTCAAACTGCGACACACATGCGAGCGGCCCAGTGACGCGCGCACGGCCCCTTCGCCTCCCCGCCGGCGTGGCGTGTGGACGAACAGACTTGTTTCACTTCAGCGTTGAAGCGGAGGCGTCGTCGGTTGCGCGTGCGTCGCAATGGCGGACCAGAAGGACCCGCGCTTTCGCTTCTTCTCGAAGAAGGCAAAGTCGATGATGACCGTCGAGAGCCGCTCGGACGCGCCCTCGGGTGCGTGATTGCAGTGCTCTGTGCGTGCATGTGTGTGCGCGTGTGTGTTGATTTTACGTGTGCCGTGCTGATGTTTGTTTCACACCGAAATTTGAATTCAAATCGCTGTGCAGTGCCAGGCCCGACGTCGCCGAGGTCACGGAACATGGGGTCACTCTCAGAGTGCCCCAAGGAGGAGTTGGAGAAGGAGCTCGAGGTGTGTGAGACCCCGATCCCCGCGCATTCCTCATATCATTCCGGCATGTTTCCTCTGTCACGTGCTCCGCCAGTGTCCGACTCCTTCTGCCATGCGTGGCTCACCGTCCCTCGCCGCCCTACACTCTTTCCTGGCACGCATTGACTCACCACACCCACGCCGTGTGTTGCCCCACAGGTCGAGCTGATGGTTATGGACGGCGCGGAGAAGATGGTCTCTTCGTACCGCGCACAGGGCGACCGCAAGAACCAGGCCATGGCAGAGGCAAAGCTCATGGAGAGCAAGGCCAAGTGCCAGCGGCTGAAGATGGAGATGCAGCTGCGCGAGACGCCCGCGACGGGCCCCTTTGGCGGCGACTGGACCGACCACGAGCAGCGGTACGCCTTCATCGGGCGAAGGCTGGAGGTCGAGCGCTACGTGGCCGAGGGCGCCGAGCGTATGGCGAAGCACGCGCCGGATAAGCACGCGTTGCAGCTGCAAGCGAAGGCCGCCGCCGACAGGACGAAGCTCCTCGAGAAGGCGCTCAGTGGGCTTGGGCGCGGGCAGCGTCGCTCGTCGGCAGAGTCTGCGCTGAGCTCCGGGACGTCCTCGAGCGGTCCGTCGACGTCTGCGGCGGCGGCAAAGGACGCCGTTTTGCTAACGGGTCGGTTGTCGGTGACGGTGAACCTCGCACACACGCCGCAGCCGGGCGAGCGGTGCGCGATCATCCTCAAGGTGGATGGACACGACTCTGCGACGATCAAGCCCAAGTCCACGCTGCAGGGACGCCCGCGAGAGACGTCGTTCCCTCTGGAGCGCGCGCGGGAGCTGCAGATTGAGCTCGTCTCGTTCACGAACGGAGAGTCGCGCCTCGTGGCGATCGCGGCCGTGAAGCTGGCGCCTCTGGCGCAAGGCGGCCGCGGAAAACCGCACTCGTGCATGCTGGAGCTCGAACCCCGGGGCGTCGGATCGCTGGTGCTGACAGCGCAGTTTGACACGGAGGCGCCTGAAGAGGACAAGCGTGGGATTCGCCGACGGAACGCGATTACGATGCACCGCGCGCACTGCGTCAAGGGGCACCGCCTCGTGTCGACGAGCTTTTATGCGATCACGCGTTGCGCCATCTGCAGCAACGGGCTGCTGAGTGCGGGGAAGAGCGGCCTCCAGTGCGAAAGTGGGTCTGGACGGGGTCTCTATTTGGTGTGCGCCGTCGTGCGTGTGTGAAAGTGGGCTTGGACAGCTCGAGTGTGTATGTGTGCTGTCGCGTGTGCATCAAGGGTCGATAGTATGGTCGCTAGTGTGGGTAGTGTGAGTGCTGCGAGTTCCTCAACAGCCCACACCCGCGCAGAGTGCAACCTCACGTGCCACAAGGCTTGCATGACGAACATTCTTGGGCAGTGCACGGCGAACGTCCCCGACGAGAACGACGAGGTGGGTACGCGATCACTCGAATCGACATCACTCGGTTGTGTCTGTCTGGTGTGTCTGTCTGTGTCTGTGTCTGTCATGGTGTGTGTGTGTGTGTGTGTGTGTCTATCACTTTGTGTCTGTGTGTTTACGCGTTGTTGTCTGTCTCTTTGTATGTGTGCGTCTGTGTAGCGATCACAGCGCTGTTGGGATTCTCACCGTCCTTGGCGCCCTCGCGTGGCAGGCGTCGGCGAATCTCTCCCTGTCGCAGTCGGGCACGTCCCCAAGCAAGAAGCCCAACCGGCTGGGCCACTCCATCCCGCACAAGTTTGTGACGCACGCGGGACTCGGCCGCTTCTGCTGCCAGTGCGGCAGCCTCGTGTTTGGCATTGGGCGAAAGTGCGAGGAGTGCGGCATTGCGTGCCACCGGCGCTGCGAGCACAACGTCCCCCACCACTGCGGAATGACGCAGGAACTCGCCTACTCGCTCGCCTTTTACGAGCGCGCGTCGCACTCGCAAGAGGGCCGTGCGTCGCTCGGGAACTCCGAGGCATCGGTCGCGTCCCCCTCCCGCGACGCCATCCCTGAGGACGTCAATGAGGCGAAGGAGGAGTTGGGCGTTGAGCGCGTCCCCTCTGTGCCGCCGGTCGTGGGTTCGATTCCTGCCAGCGATACGGACCGGCCGCCCTCGACACCTCTGAAGCCCATGCATGCGTCTGCGTCGGCGGCGTCGCTGGCGAAGCTGGCCTACATTGCGCAGAATCCAGCGGCAGCGGTGGGTTGCGCTGCGTCGAATTTGCACTACATTCTCACTCTTCTTCTCTTGGCATGTGCGTGTGTGCTTTGAGCTTCACGTGCGCGCATGTCACGTGCGCGTCCCTCTTGAGCCTATGCAGCCTCGCAATTGCATGCATCGTCCCTCCTTCCTCACACTGCCGCTGCTGCGTGCGCAGGAGACCATGAGCATCGTGTCCGATTCGTCCGCCACCCCTGGGTGGGAACACAAGGTGTCACTCGACGACTTTGTCATTGTCAGCGTCCTCGGCCGCGGTCACTTTGGAAAGGTATGGCGCGCCCTCCGTTGTGCGTGGGGTTCGCGTGCAAACGCGGGTGTTTTTGTCACATGCCCTGTCGCGCTCATCGTGTCGCGTGTCTTTGGTGTCTTGGGGTTTGAGTCACGTGGTCGCTGGCTGTGGCGAGGGTGTGCGTGGGCTCAATTCGCACACGAATTGCGTGCGCAGGTGGTCCTCGCGGAGAGTAAGGGGACTAAGCAACTGTTTGCGATCAAGGCCCTCAAGAAGGGCTACTACCTGGAGCGCGACGAGGTCGAGAGGTGCGCACTGCATGCACGCACACACGCACGCACGAACTCTTACCCACACGCACGCGTGCACGCACGCGCCCGTTTGCGATGGTGTTAGGCTCGTCTCACGTGCGCCCTTGATGCAGCGTTGCAACGGAGCGACAAATCTTCCAAATTGTGGACAGGAATCCCTTCCTCGTCAATTTGTACTGCACTTTTCAGTCGGAGGTGGGTGTTGGGTGGTTGGGGGCGCGCCTTTAACACGTGTGTGGGCGCGTTCCATGCCGCAGCAGCAGCTGTGTGTGTGTCGGTGTGAATGTGCATATACTGTGTCTGTCTTTGTCAAGTCCTGTGTCCCTGCGTGTCTCTGTGTGGGCGATGCTCTTGCACGCATTTCCCATAGACAGTCTCGCTTTTGTTGCAGGACTACGCATTCTTCGTGATGGAGTACGCCGCGGGCGGCGACCTCATGATGTATGTGCGCATGCGCATATTTCCAGAGGACATTGCGAGGTGCGCGCTTGCTCTCACGCGCGTGTGCAATTTGTCGGCTGTGTTTGATGTTTTCCTGCACATGTACACGGCTGTTTAATTGAGTCGGCTGTGTTGATGTATGCGCTTGCACGCGCGTGTGTCGTGCGTTTGGCTGTATTACTCGTCTTCCTCTCCTTCTTTTTTCTCGCTTCACACAACGCATCAATTTTACGCACACGTCACAAGAAAGGCTTGTGTGTAGTGGTTGACTTTGGTTGTTCTGGCTCAAGGTTTTACGCGGCGGAAGTCCTTCTCGCCATCGAATACCTCCACAAGAACAACATCATCTACCGGTGCGTTACTGCGTTACTGCGCCTTAGCACCCGCATGTGCAGTGTCAGCGCTTCACACAGGCCAACACACAAACACAACGCATTCGATCGCCCTCCTTCGCGGACGCGCACTCTTCCGTTTTGGCTCCGTATCCTCCTCTAGTCTCACAACGTGAACCTACGCGCTGCTGACTGTCCCTTTCTCGTGCACTCGCAGTGACTTGAAGCTCGACAACATCCTCATGACGCGCGAGGGCCACATTAAGCTTGCGGATTTTGGCCTCTGCAAGGTCAACAGCGCACCGGATGACCGCACGTGGACGTTCTGCGGGACGCCCGAGTTCATGGCACCCGAGGTGCGTGTGTGTGCGCGTGTGTGTGGCGGGCCCAGCGTGCACGTACTTAATCCCTCGTCACGCTCACATACGGTGCGCGCAGTTGCTGCTGGAGCTGGGCCACACGCGGTCGGTCGACTGGTGGGCGCTGGGCGTCCTCCTCTTCCAAATGATGGTTGGAGAGGTGCGTGAGAAACACTCCCGCCATGTTGTGCCATGTGCTCCTGTATCGACGTGGGGTGGCTTTCGCCTCGTTTGTCACACTCGCGTTGGCGTCTCTGTGCACAAGTCATTTGCATGTTATGCCGACGCCGTTCTGACCCTCCCCCCCTCCCCTCCTTCTCTCCAGTCGCCGTACCCCGGCGAGCGCCCCGAGGAGGTTCTTGCGGGCATCATGCGCGGACCCGTCAGCTTCCCCCTCAAGATGAGCTGGGACGCACAGAACATCATCATGAAGGCGGGTCACGTGGCCGCATGTCGCCTGCGCTGCATACGTCTGTGTGCTGTGCATGTGTGTGTGTGCGTGTAGTGTGTTCGTGTGTCTGCTCATGTGTGCGTGTGGTGTGTTCGTGTGTCTGCTCATGTGTGCGTGTGCGTGCGTCTGTGCTCATGTGTGCGTGTCTGCGCGTGCGCAGCTGCTGAACCAGGACCCCCTCAAGCGCCTTGGGGCGGCGAAGGACGCCGAGGAAATCAAGGCCCACGCCTTCTTCAAGAAGACGCAGTGGGAGCGCATGGAACGCAGGGAAATACCGCCCCCGATTGTCCCGCAGCTGGTGGGTGCCGCTTTGCCGGTTGTGTAGTGGTGTCGCGCCTGTTGGTATACTGGAGTCATGGCCATGCGCATCCCCGTCGTCGCACTGCATTAATTCTGCATTGTCGCGCGCAGTCGTCCCGGCTCGACGTCCGCTACTTTGAGGACGATTTCACGAGCGAAACGCCGCAGTTTTCGCTGCTGAGCGAGGTCGTGAACGACCCCGACGACATGTTCGACGGGTTCTCGTTCAATGCGCCATGGCTCACCGCACTCTGATGAATGCTCGGCTCTAACTGCCTGCGGACCCGTATTAAACGTCTGGAAACGTTGCTCTGCACAGCCCCTGTATGTCGTTCGCGTAGTCAATATTCTGCGTAGTCAAATGACCCGAGAGAGTCGCTAGCTTTCGAGAGGTACACGTGTGCTCTGACGCGCGAGGCGCCAGACTCATGAAGCCACTGCGAGCACACCATATTATTACCATACATAAGAGAAAAGTCCACCGCGCGCCCATCATCAGCCTCCACAATTTAACCGACATTTCTACGCGTCCATCTCCCCGGGCTCATCCGTCCCATAGTAAAAGTACTCTGGCGCAACTTCCGCGTAGGGCTTCTCTGGCGCCACTTCCGCGTACTCGCCGGGCGCGCCTTTGCCCTTCGGCTCCTCCTCAGATCCCACGAAAGCGACGTTCGATATCACCGACACCGCCGCCGATCGGCCCTTTCCTCCCTTCGCAATGAGGTCTTCAGTCGAGCCGTCGGATCGCACCGATGGAATGGCGTCTCTGCCTGCGCCGGCGCGGCGCTGCGGAACAACGCCTCCGTTCTCGGCGCCGAGCGCCTCGTCGTCCGTGTCCATGTCGTCCGCGGACACTCTGCACTGCGCGGCGATGTACTTGCGCAGCTGCGACGCAATGTCGGAGAACGAGGGGCGCGTCTCGGCGTGTTTCCGCCAACACGACTCGGCGATTGCATACACGTGCTTGGGACAGCCCTCGGGCTGCTCGAGGCGCTTGCCGGAGTTCACTGCGGAGGCAAATAAGGAAAAGAACGCATTATGAGCCGAGGCCAGATATCAATACGATTGCCGGCCAACCACTGCGCACTTTCAGCTTTCGCCCACAGTGCGCGGACAATAGGCAGTGAGATGGATCAATTCACAGGCAGGCGAATGCGACGCACCGTAAGCGAGGACCTCCGAATTCGCGAGTCCCGCGAACGGTTTTGTGCCCTTCGAGAAAATCTCCCACATGACGACGCCATATGACCAGCAGTCCGACGCCTGCGAAACACGATGGTAAGACACGTCATGAGACAGGCGATCGCGAAGAGAGGGACGCACAGAAAGCGCATGCCGCCCGTTGTTACAAACGCAACGCTCACATGGGTGAAGAGGCGCCGTTCGAGCGACTCGGGCGCCCTGCGATTCGACATTAAGACAGGCGGTCAGTGTTCCAACGGGTGCCGTGGTGACGCACATGCGTCTGCAGCGCCATTGACAGGCGGTCAGTGTTCCAACGGGTTGCCGTGGTAACGCGCATGCGTCTGCAGAGCCATTGACAGAGCACCCACATCCACTTGACGGGTAGCTTTGTGCGGGTCCGCGAGACGTAATAATCCTGAGCAAGAGAGAGCAAGAAGTCAGGTGCCGCACCAACATTTTCCTTGGTTTGACGCTGGTCACTCGTGCGTGCATGCGTGCCACAGTGCACCACGTGTAGGTCTCTCGCCATATCCACCCAGGTGCGGGTGCCGGCGTCCGGACACCCACCCCGCTGGCGCCCGTGTCCCTCGAGAGCCCAAAGTCGGCGACCTTCACAATGACCTTTCCCTTGGGCGACAGGCGGTTCCCAATCGCAATGTCGAGGCGTGACAAGGGCGGTCGCGGGGAGGCCACCATGCAGTTGCGCGCGGCGAGGTCTCTGCGGGGCGTAAGAGTGGCGGGCGAACTGAGACTGATATGTCGCCGGTGATAGGGGCATCCCAACGCAACGACGCAGTTCAATTACGCAGTCGAGACCAACTGGATGGTGGAGCACACCCGTGTGACGTCAACCGCGCAACGCACCTGTGCACAATCTGGGCTTTCGCAAGGACCTCCATTCCGCGCGCAATGTCAAACGCCATTGCGACGAGGTCGAAGGGCTCCAGGGCGTCCGCGTTGTCCGTGACAAAGTGGCGGAGGTCGCCGTGGGCTGCGTACTCGAGCACGACTGCCGGAGAGGGATCCACGTCAGCCGATTGACAACACCGTCAGCCCTAGCCACGGTCAGCCGATTGGTAGGCACCGGTGCGGACGGACAATACAATGGGACGCGATGCAGTGGCCCGCCGGCTGAGAAACATCCGTGCAAGCGCAACAGCCAACGGCGGGTCGCACTCACTCGAGTTGGGCTCCGACTGCGTGCACACGCCAAAGAGGGCGATAATGTTGGGGTGACGAGGGACTGGGAATCGATGGCGAGCCGTGCGCGTGGGTCAGCGCGCGTGCGAATTCAGACGAGTTAAAGGACAAGGCGAAGCAGAGTGCCACGGGACGCGTGCGCGCTATGTGTGGAGGGGTGACAGTACTTGACACACACACGGCGACTCTCTTTCCACGCGACCTCGCACACACACGCACACACACACACACACACACACACACACACACACACACACACACACACACACACACACACACACACACACACACACACACACACACACACACACACACA
>CALSCQ010001396.1:0-21868 GCA_943704525.1 Pigoraptor vietnamica | reverse complement strand
CCCCCCCCCCCCCCCCCCCCCCCGTCGTCCACAGACACACACACACACACACACACACACACACACACACACACGCTCCCCGGCTTTCTCTTGCCTCTCGTTCGGTGACTGGAAGGGAGAGCATTGTTTCCGTTTTTCGATCACATCCAATCGATGAGCGCTTTCACTGTTAGATGCCTGCGCTCACAATGCACACATCTTGCCCAAGTTTCATGTGCGCCAGCAGAGAGCAAAGACGACTTGGTCACGTGTGTACGCCCTTGACTAAGTTGCCAATTCCTGGACAGGCGCGCAAATGGACGCCGCGAACGCGCCGATCTCGATCTCCGGTGTGCGCATCGACCGGTCACTTCGCGGCATCTTCGTTGTCCCCGTTGGTTATACACCTGTCGTGACGGACACGGACGGCGTGAGGAGGGGCGTCGCCACACCCGCCGATGCTCTCCCCCTCCCCAACGGGATCGGGAACGTCTACACGACCATCCTTGTACCATCGAGCGTGGACTCGATTGCGAAGTTTTCTTTGTCAAAGCTCCTCAAGGGCGGTCGAGTGATCCAAGACGCCAGGACTATGACTGCGTCGTCCGCCGGTGCGTGCGTGCGTGCGTGCGTGCGTGAGAGAGAGAGAGAGAGTGTGTGTGTGTGTGTGTGTGTCTGTGTGTCTGTGTGTGTGTCTGTGTGGCCATTTCGTGTGGGGCATCGCATCTCTTTCAACGCGGCGTGAGTTTATATGTGGGCATGTGACTGGTGCGTGTGCGTGGTGAGTCATTTGTGGTACGTGCTTATGCATGCATCCTCTGTTGTGAGATGTCTGCGCTGACGACGTGCTTCTGCCCCCATTAGGGTCGTTTGGGGGTTCAACGTGTCAGGCTTTCACCTCCAGCGGCACTGCCACCCTTGAGATCGTGAACGACCTCGTTCCCTACGTTCGCATTACTCGCACGGACAACTTCGGTGCAAACGCAGTCTATTGCGTGTTCGCGTCGGGTGCCACGACGCCCGCGTCCACGGGCGCCAATTTGCCCACCGGTTTCTATGCATCGTGTCGCATTCCCGACCGCCTCACAATGGCCGACGTCGACACTGCCGGCGCGGTGCGCGTCACCCTCGTTTCGCCCACTCCGCGCCCCTGCGCTCTTGCTTCGTACTCGGTGGCTTTAACAGGTCTGTGTGTGCGTGTGTGTGGCATGGGTGTGTATGCATGTATGCGCGTGCGCGTGTGTGTACGTGTGCGTGTGTATGGCTAAAATTGGCATACGCCGTTCGCGCATGATGTTGTATGCACCTGCGCAAACATGCCCGCGTTCCTACAGCTGGCCGTTTGCTATGTACTCCTAGGGCGTCGCGCTCGTCGCAACCCTGCGCCGCCGCGTGGCCATTTTCTAACCCTAAACATGATCCGTATTGAAATGCAGACACGGCTGTGGCGCGGTTGGGCCTCTACTGC
Organism: Pigoraptor vietnamica; assembly: GCA_943704525.1. Lineage (NCBI taxonomy): Eukaryota > Filasterea > Ministeriida > Capsasporidae > Pigoraptor > Pigoraptor vietnamica. The sequence goes on along the minus strand of CALSCQ010001396.1, from coordinate 20,421 downwards.
GACAGCAACCGCGTCACCTCCGCGCCCCCCTTTATTTTTCCCGAGTCGACCGTAACGTTGTACGGGTCGTGGGGTCGCCTCGGCGTGGCCGTGCGGCGAGGGCACCAGATCGTGTGCAGGTGGCGCCTGTCGCCGTCGAGTCCCGTGTCTAGCACGAACGCATCCTACGACGGCGTGAAGGTCACGTGCTCCGTGCCACCTCTTTCGGCCTTCCAGCCGCCCTCGATGACATTTGCAGTCGAGGTGGCAGTCACCACCGCCCAGGTCACGTGCGAAGCGCTTGCGTGGACCCGACTCTCGTTCGGTGGGAGGGGAACGTGTGTCACTGCTTGACATGGCCTGCGAGTGTGTCTGCGCGTTTATGCGCTTGTGGGACCAGTATTTGAATGCATCTGTCTCTGTGTGGTGTGTGTGTGTTTGGGGGGGGGGGGGGGGGGGGATGATTCTTCTCCAGTTGTGAGTGTTCCTGTGACTTTATCCCTTGTCTCACCCTTTGCGTTCCATGCGTGCAGCAATGTGCGGCACCATCTATCCTGCATCCCTACCTTCGTCTATCGTTACCTCCAGCCTCGTCTCAATCGGGCGCGCACGCGACGTGCTCAAGGTCCACGGGCTCACCAACCTTGCTCACGACTGCGTGTGGCGGTCGGACAGGCCCGAGTTCCGCCGGCCCGCTTTCACTCGCCGCGGTTTCATTTTGTGCGAGACGCCCCCGTTGGCAAACGCCGGTGCGAACTTGAAACTGCGACTGCTGCCCTCCGGCATGCCGTACACAACGTTTTCCGCGACGTGCGACAAGACCCCACAATTCGGCACTGCGAACATCGCCATCCAGTCTGCGCGCCTGCGTAAGTGCCGATCACATTACCCGCGCGTGCGAACGTATGCGTCTCCGGAATTTTGTGTCGTCTTGGGTTGTTGTGTGCGCGTGTGTAGGCTGTGGCACCTTCTATTTCTCTGCATGTGAATGGATTTGCATTCATCCTTTGTGCTTCAACTCGTTCGTATATGGTCACTGCGCGTCTGTTGTCGAGCGCCAATGGATACTTCGTTTAACTCGTATCTCCCTCCTGCTTTCCATCGACACGCCTGTAGCGGCATGCGGTCCCTTCACGGTCGCCCCTCCTCAGACGACGGCGGACGTCGAGTTTCGCGTGCGCTTCCCCATTCCCGCGTCTTATCCTTCGGGGAGCTTGGTGTGCGGCTTTAAGAACTCTCCCCTCTTCGGCTACTCGATTGTCGCGCCCACATTCAGCGATGCGTACGCGTACTGTTCGCTGCCGTATCCCCTCCACCCCCTGGCGCAGGGGTGGCCAGTCGATGCCACTCTTCTTGTGGTCGGGGCGGGAGTCACGTGCGAGCCCATCAACCCGCCTTTCCAGCTGTCCTTCGTGGGATGTAAGTGTCGCTTGGTGTGCTGGATGCGCGTGCTATTGTTTGTGTTGGGGTGGCCCGCTCCATTGCAGTCGCCGAACATCTTTTTTACTTGGTTGTGTGTGGGCATGTCCACGTGTGTTGTGTGCATGCTTCCACTTGTGGTGGTGGTGGTGGTGGTGGTGGTGTGTGTGTGTGTGTGTGTGTGTGTGTGTGTGTGTGTGTGTGTGTGTGTGTGGCGAGTGTGTGTGTGTGTGTGTGGGCAACGTTGTTCTTAGGCATGGCGTATCGTATCACAATGCGTGCGCGGTGCCGTCCGTGACCAGTTGTTCCTGTCCCACCTTAGTCGAGGAATCGACGCCCTGCCAGTACGGCTTTTACTTCAACTCGACGACGGGGTGCAGCCCGTGCACGTCTTCCTGCGGCCTTGGCTACGCAGCCCCGGGCCTCTGCGCGTGCGCGGGCACGGCGTCAGGCGCGACGGCACTTCTTAGGTTTAAGCTCCCCGCGTCCCGTCGTGCGGCTTCGCTGCCGGTCGACGCCTTCGAGCAGCTGCGCGCGACCATCTGGCGCGCCGTCACCCAAGCGCTGATGGCTGTAAGCGCCATGCCTGTCGCCGTGCCACTCCCCGCAAACGCTCCTTCTGCCGATATTTACGTAGCCTTCATCGCGAGCGACAGCACGGGCGCGACGGTTTCGGTGGCCGTCGTGAAGGACGCGCTGACAGCGTTTGTTGTCCAATCGACCGCAAATACGCTTGGGGAGGCGCTTGGCGGGCCTGGCGTGACGATGGACCTGACGGACGCCAGCGGAACGTCCCTCCTCTCCGTCGTCACAAAGCCGTCGACCACCGCGCAGTCAACGTCGACGCGCGCAGTCGTCAATCCACCCGCGGTTGCCAGCCCAACGGCGGCGCCCACGTCCACGGCACAAGCGGCACCGTCGACTTCTTCAGCCGCCGCTACCAGCACATACGTGGCCACGGGCGTGCCCAGCGGCGTTGTTGAGCCATCGCACGCGCCGCCCGTTACGCCCCCTGCGAGCCCCACCGCGACCGGTGGCGGTGGTGGCGGTGGAAATGTCGGCGGCGGTGGAAACGGCGAAACGGGTGGTGGGTCCGGTGGCGGCGGCGGCGTTGGGCTTGCTGCGGGTGCTGCTGTTGGCGGCATAGCTGCTGTGGCAGGCGCCATTGCGGCGGTGTTTCTGTACCGGCGGCGGAAGGCGCGCGCGTCGCACTCGGACTTCTCGCAGTCGGAGGTGCAGCTGTACAGTCGCAAGGGCACGGACGAGGAGGCGAAGGTGGGCATGATGGAGATGGTGCCGGTGGACCTCAAGATACCGACTGCGCGCACGTCGCTGGGGAGGGCGGCGAACCCGTACAAGAACGTCGAGGACTACAAGGACGTCGAGAATTACGTCGACGTTGACAAGGAGGAGTATGTCGTGACGGGTGGGTCTCGGCGGGTCGCTGCGAGGGGGGGGGGCTGAGTCCGCCGTTAGGAGTTGCACTACTTGTCTCTCATCCCGCGCGCCTGTTTTCATTGTTATTGTCTGTTTGTTCCAACTTGTTCTTGCATCAACAATTCTATCGCTCACACATAACAAACGGTCTTGCACACTCGCGCACTCGCTTTGCTTGCAGACTCGCTCGAAATTCCCTACGACTCGCTCGAGATAGGCGCAACCATCGGCGCCGGCAACTTTGGCGAAGTGCGGCGCGGCGTGTACAAGAAGGGTGCCAAGCGCATGGAAGTCGCGATCAAGTCGCTCAAGTCGGACGCCGCAGAGGCCGACCGCGCCGCATTCCTCAAGGAAGCCAAGCTCATGTCCCGGTGGGTGTGCGAGACAGAAAAATGTGCTGCGGGTGCCTCTCCCCGAGCGCGTTGATGGTGTTGCGCGGCAATATAAGTGGGTCACTTGCTGACGTTCGCATCTTGCGTGCCTGTCTTCTTTCCTTCTCCTCGCTTTCGTGCGCCATTCCAGCTTTTCGCACCCGAACATCGTTCACTTAGTCGGCGTGGTCACGAAGCGGCAGCCCACGCTCATCGTTTCCGAGTTCCTCCAGAACGGCTCGCTCGACTCGTACATTGCCAAGAAGGCGCTGGACCTCTCGTTCAACCGCCTCCTCGAGATCTCGCGCGACATCGCCGCGGGAATGGTCGTCCTCGAGAAGGAACAGCTCGTGCACCGGTGGGCGTGATTTGCAACACACACTTACGGCTCGCAGAGTGGGTCGATACAGGATGTGATGCGGCTGTACTGATGTCACTTCATGCACGCTGCTGTCCGCAGGGACCTTGCGGCTCGCAACGTGCTCGTCGCAGCCGACGGCACGTGCAAGATCGCGGATTTTGGCCTGTCGAGGTCACTCGACGATGAGAACTACTACGTGTCGAGGTGCGTCGTTTTGCTCGTGCGCGCGTTCGGTTGTGCTCCGCTGCTGCTATCACTTTGTTTTCCTCCCCACTGTTGTGCCTTCACCGTTCAACTGTCGCGTTTCTCTCTGCCTTCGTTTTCACGCGAAATCGTTTGGAGCTCAATTTCCGCCGTGTTCTCGCAGGGGAGGGAAGATTCCGATCCGCTGGTCCGCGCCAGAGGCCATCAATTACAAGAAGTACTCGACCGCCTCGTGGGTACAACGCACAAGCACACACGCGCAAAGTGCCGCAGCTGCCCGACAATGTCTTCTCCCTGCCTTTGCACTACGTGTGTGCCCTATCTGACTACAACACGCGTTCTCTCTTACAGCGACGTGTGGGCGTTTGGCGTGACGATTTGGGAGGTCTTCGCTCTCGGCGAACGTCCTTGTGAGTAGCACGCGTGTGTTGCAGTTGTTTTTCGCCATGTGGCATTGACGAGTGACAATTTTCAACTCCGCAGACAAGCAACTGGACAACAAGCAAGTTCTTGAGTTCGTTGAGCGCGGTGAACGCCTGGAGAAGCCACGGGTGAGATCCGTTGCTCGTGTCCGTGCGACGATGGCGCTATCCATTGTCACTGGCACTTGTGCGCGTCACGCGTGCCGATGGGACGTATGGGAACGCCTGCGGATAGATTATGGGCGACGTGCTTATTCCTTCATGCTCATTCGTTTCCACGTTCATTGCCGCAGATGGCGAACGACGCCGTGTACGCCCTCATGCGCTCGTGTTGGATCGAGTCGAGCAGGGCGCGCCCCTCCTTCGTCTCCCTCTTTGCGTCTCTGCAGAAGATGCTCACGCCGCAGACCAACGAGGAGTATCTCGAAGTTGAGCCGGAGAACGAGTACGAGGCGTACCTCGCCGTTTACCAGAAGCGCGCGAACGAGTAGAAAGGTTGTGTGTGATGTATGAATGGTTGCCGCTATTCTTTCCAGCGCTCCCATTGGTCAATCCGCTTTGCGGGAAAATACTAAATGTGGGCATTCCATCGTCATACATTTGTTCTATTTTTCGGCGAAGACACGCACATGAAATGCCCGTTAAGTAAAGCAGCTGTGCGAGAATCTGTTACAGTTTTTTTCCATTGTGCGACGCCAGTGACGACAGCGAACGGCTGAACTCGATCGACTGCCCTCCTTCTCCTCTGCGCATTCACACCGCAACGAGAGAGGAGCCCTGTCTTTGGGCCTTGTGACATCGTCGCAGACCCCATCGCGGCGGCGCTCCATGAAAGTAAGCATGGAGACGGGGATAGTCGCCGACAAACCGCGGGTGTCGGACGCACGCGATGTCGTCGTGCACATTGACACCGACGGTGAGAGCGACGAATCGAGCGCCGACGAGTTACCTCGCATACGTGGCACTGAAAGCCACACACACAGCGAGTCGTGGCGCATGAATATTGCCGAATTTATCTCTCGGAAGCAACGCACAGACTCAGAGGAATGGGTGGGCCTCGTCGCACTTGTCGCATGCATACGGCGCTAATGTGTCGCCGACGTCGCACAGATCCCCTGCCGAGTCACAGTTCTGCATATGCCTAGGCGCACGGCGCTAACTACTTTGACTCCGTGCAGCGGCGAATGCCGTCCAGGGTGAAGGAGTTCTATCGCCGCCAGAACGCCCTCATCGACCGCTTCGTTGAGAACGAAGCTCTGCACGGACTGCGCGATGCGGGGCCCTCCGTCGTGTTCATGTCGCCCACGTCCCCTGTCTCCGGGCGCGCGTCTGTGTCGGCGCACCTCGGCGATCTCGTTCCTCCCTCTCCCGCCGTCAGCTCCACTGCGCTCCTTGCCGGGCGCGCAGGGCAATCGTTCGCTTACGACGCTGTGCCGGTCGATCGTGTGGACGAGCGCAGCATGCCTGCGAACCAGAAGGGAGCGCGCGCGAACGAAAGGAAGCAGAGAGTGGGTTCGCCTCTTAGCACCGACGACGCGGCCGAGCGCGACCGCCGACGCGCGCTGGCGCTGACGAGGGCCAGCTTTGCGCTGAACGTCCTTCTATTCGTGTGCAAGATCACGGCGACGGCGCTGTCGGGATCTCTCTCCGTGATTTCGTCACTCGTCGACTCGTCGCTCGATCTGTTCACGGGGACGGTCATGTGGGTTGTGAGCAGGAAAATGCGGTCCGTCAACCGCCTCGAATACCCAGGGGGACGGTCGAGGCTCGAGGTGCGTCTGCATGTTCGCACTTGTGCGTACGCACGCAAGCTGCCCGTGCTGCCCATATGTACACGCAAACGCGCTCGCACTCGCACGCAACGCACACGTGCCGACGAAGAATGGTGTTGACATCTCCGCTGTGCTCCTCTCGGCGTCTCTGTTTGCAGCCCATTGCGGTGATTGCGTGTGCGGCAGTTATGGCGACGGCCGCCGCGCAGCTCGTGTCGGAGGGTGTGCGCGACATTATCGCGGGCGGTCGTGAAATCGATCTCAGCCCGCCGACGCTGGCGCTTGTCGGCTTCACCGTCGTCGCAAAACTCGCAATGTTCGTGCTTTGCCGGTCGAGCAAGAACGTGCTTGTGAGGACGCTTGCGCTGGACCACGGCAACGACGTCGTAAGGTGTGTGCCATGCATGGCGACGCGCGCATTCGCACGGGCGAGTAAGGGGCTTCGCGTGCTCGTATGCTCTGCGTCTTAGTGTTTCGCCTCTCACGTGTGTGATCGCTGTAATTCGACGCAGCAACGTCGTGGCACTCGTGTGCGGGTTCGTCGGCGCGCACGTGTGGTGGCCTGCGGATCCGATGGGCGCCATACTTGTGGGACTGTTCATCCTGTGGAACTGGGCGCGCGCGGGACTCCGCACGGCGAGCGACGTGTCGGTGGGTTGTTGCCTCCCCTTGGCCAACACGAACGCGTATAGATGCACTTCACAGAGGTTACTTACATGCGCGTGCGTGCTTGCGCATGCGCTCTCAGGGCGCGGCGGCCGACCCGCACTTCTTGCAAGAGATTACGTTCCTCGCGTGCAACCACGACCGCCGCGTCACCAAAATCGACACAGTGCGCGCGTATCGCAGCGGCAGTGGCTACACGGCCGAGGTGGACATTGTGCTGCCGGCAGACATCTCCCTTCGCGAAGCCCACGACGTCGGGGAGCGGCTGCAGGTCGGTGTGTTTGAAACTGCGCCGTCTATGTCTGCTGTCGTTGCACTGCGAATGCCTCTTGGTTTTGAGCGCGAACAGTGTTTTGGCTCTCTCACTGACTCGTGTGAATTGGCGCGCTTTGTAACAGCGAAAGTACGAGCACATGCCTGAGATCGAGCGCGCGTACGTGCACGTCGACTACGAGGACGCCCACGCGCCGAGCCAAGAGCATCTCGATCCCGAGCGGAACAACTCGCCGTGACCACGCCACTCGCGACCGGCCAATCAACCGTTTTACTGGGGACAACACGGCCACGCAACAAACGCGTCAACGCATTCGGTGACAAGAAAATGGCACGAGATAATGTCGTCAGTCCACCCTTCGCTTACGTGAGAGGCCGTCTCGATTGCCGCGCTGCCGGTGCAGCAGTCGGGCTTCAACAAATGAACCCGTGTGCGCATGGCATCCCCGCTTCGGCGGCACGTCGCGCTTCGGGCCGACACCGGCGAGATAAATAGCATTTTCATCCGTCCCAATGTGCCCTTCACTTCTCAAGGTCGCTGTCGCTGTCGTCACCCGCCGCATTGCGCTGCCCAAAATCTCCCGCGCGAAAACGGTCGGCGAATGTCTCAATGTCTTCGCCGCACGCCAGGCCGATGACATCACGCGGGAGGCGATAAGAGAGGTGCGCGGCGGGCTGCATGATGCCCGACTCAACCACGCGCATAATTACCTGCAAACCATGAGAGGCAAACGCGTCTTTGAGCAATGGATTCTCACGCACTCACTCGCACGCACAGGCACACTCGCGTACACACACACGCGCACGCGCGCGCACGCACGAATGTACGCACAACACTCGCACACGCATCCGGCGCATAAAGGGAAGCTGTCGAGGCTACTCACAGTGCTGGCGTCCGTCGGTGTGTTGAGATCCTGCGCCTCCACTTGCATTTCTGCAACAAATGAAAGAGGCATGAGCGTCAGAAACAGAGAAGAAGAACGCTTGGCACGAGAGTGGCGCAATGCGTTGACACTCACCGTCCAGTTCTGACCACGTGAAGCCCAGCGCATCAGTCGATGGCGCCCACGGATTGATGTCGAGGAGTCGCGTGCGCGTGAGCGACGTGAGGTACACATCAAACACAACTGCGTGAGTTGGAAACAGAATGAGTTGCTGAAAAGCGGGTGCAGGGGGTCAACCGTCACTGTGCCGGTTAGGTGGGAGAGAAGGAGGAGTCGTCGGTGGGGAACGAAGACGGCGCCGAACTCACAGGCGTCGTCAGGAAAGCGCCCGCGAATGTTCGCGTCAAAAAAGCGCGCGATAGCCTCGCGAATGTCGTTCTGCTGTTCGATAATGAAGGGATACCGGTTGTTGCAGTCGCGCTGGGAAATGCCTGCTCACCGCACACGCACCACGTCAGTGAACCGAATATGTGGGGGATGTAACTAATGCAAGCTACAGGCCAATAAGTAGCCTTCGCTTAACGGCACGCGCATGGACGCAGCGGCTGTCAACGCACCGACGAGGCGGTGTCCCTTCACGAAGCAACGAAACTCAGTCGACGTCGTAATGTCCGTCCATCGGCGCAGAACGAGCTCGAACGCGGCGGGTCGCTGTGGCCGCGCGCCCTCCGTGCAATCGTCGTAAGCATGGCCGAGATCGTGCGACACAAAGTCAGAGCTCTTCAGGAGAAGGAAGACGTCGCCGGGGCTTGTGCACATCAGCGTGCCCGTTGGCGAAATCCACGTCGCATCCTGCAATGCCAACAACAGCCAAATAATCAGTCATTGGCACTCACACGCGTCCGCCACCGCCGTCCACACACTCGCCTTTGGTGCGCTCCAATTCAGCTTCGGGAAGACACGACCGTCTAGATCTTCGATGGCTGCAACAATGCGCTCCTCGAGCTCGGGGAATTGCGGCGCGAGGTCCTGCGAGCACGGCAGCCCTGACTCAGCACTCCGCACCCCTCTTCAACACAGCAGGCAGCAACGAATCACGCACCGCGTCTCCATCGGACGGCTCGTCTGGTCGTGAACGCCACTCGTCCGTGTCATACTCTTCGCTGTCATTGCCATTCCGATCGGGTGCGGGGATTGTGCTGCAGGAAACAACCGGGGGTCAGCCAAACACCCCCGAGGCAGGCTGCAAGCTACACGCAGGGCGCACACACACACCTCTCGGGAAGAAAGACGCCGTCCGCATTGAGATAAGCAACGAATTCTTCCGAGAGAGGAATGATGTGGCTCTTGATCGTAATCGACTTGAACCTCGGGTACCACGACGAGAAGGCGCAGTGATCGATGTGGGATGGAAGCGGGGCGGTAGATGCCGACATGATTGCAACACTCAACAACGACAAGCGTCCTGCACTGAGAGAAGACTGTCACAAGACGAGCGCTATGCGCCTCTTGTACAAAATGAAGAGAGGGTTATGTGATGTTGCGTGAGGCGCGTGTGAGTCAGCACGAGCCATGTGCGCCTGGCCGCTTTCCTCATCGGACGACGCACGTGTCATCACGTGATCACATTCGGCGCACGCCCATTGGCTGAAAATTGATGACGATTGTCGAGCGTTCAGTACTGGCTGTGTATGGACCGGTGAATTTTCAAATTAATCTGAAAATGACTTCAATTTGCGCCGGTTTTCCTTCGAGATCCAATCTAATTGTCCGACCGTGAGCCCCGGCGTTTTTTGTGCCTTGTTTCACGCACACATACACACGCGCACCCGACACGTCGACAGCTACGCTTTTAAACTTGCCGTGCTTCACTTGTGAAGAGCTCTATTCTGTGTGCAGCGTCTGTGTATGTCTGCGGCTGTTTTTGTGCGCGTAATCGGCGGCGTTATTTTTGCGGCGGTTGCGCGAGGGTGCTTGTCGTCGTGCAGGCTCCGTCGCCGTGTGTACGGTAGCTATCTCTTTTGGCTTGTCCGTGACAACGGGCGATCTTCGCCACGAACTCGCAAGTGACCATGGTGACCTACTTGGTGTCGAAGGTTGTGTGGTGAGTTTTGGCCGCTGAGAGCGGCTTCGTTTGGGTTCATTTGCTGCTGTGCGCGCTTGGGTTAATTCTATCCAGTGTGTGTGACGTCCTTGTGTTCGTACGCCCCCAAGTGTCTTCCCTTCTTTGCTGCTGTTCGTTATAGGCGATCATTTGTGACATGTGCGTCGGGCTGGTTTAAAAGTCGCGTGGTCCCGCCTGGCGCATGGCGTGTGTGTGTGTGTGTGTGTGTTAATTTTGTGTGCGTGCGCAGCAATTTTCTGGGCTTTGTGTATCCCGCGTACGCGTCGTACAAGGCCATCAAGAACAAGAACATTCGCGAGTACCAGCAATGGATGATGTACTGGATCGTGTTTGGGTTCTTTGCAGCGTCGGAAGTCGTCGGCGACACGTTTCTCGCGTGGTGAGTGAGAGTGAAAATGGACCGTTACTAGTCTGCAACTCTTCTGGTCTGCGCTTGTGTGGGTGACGAACAGCTGTCGTGTTGGCTTTTTTGCTGCGCCATGGTTCCCACAACTTGCTCACGTGCGAGTATTGCAGGCTTCCCTTCTACTATGAGGTCAAGATGCTCTTTGTGCTCTGGCTCATATCCCCCAAGACGAGGGTGTGTAGATAGTCCGCTGGTTCGGTCGCGTACGGCTCCTGTCTCTCTTTGTCTCTGTAGAGTCGATAGAGTCGATGGGGGGTTCAACCCCTGTGACTGCCCCGAACTGAGGTCCGTGTCGAGTCGTTGGGGTTTCGTTTACCCTCGACAACGACCAATTGAACTGGGCGTCGCTGTCGCTTTCGAATTGACTGCTTCGCGCACTTGGCATCGACTCACGCTTCTCCTCACGCCTTGTGTCCCGCAGGGCGCCGTCATCATGTACCGCCAATTTGTGCACCCCACTCTCGACCAGCACGAACAAACGATCGACCTCGCCATCGAGCGGGTGTGTGGGGCGCGCACTGTAGTTATTTACAAACGTGCGCGCGCGGTGGCGTTCAGCCAGTATCCGCTAACATGTTCGTATTGTCTTGTGTGCGACAGGCGACGGATCGTGCAAAGGAGACGTCGGTGCGGCTGACGCAGCAGGCATTCGTGTACGCACGGCGCGCCCTCTTCGACGCCTTCACGATGGTTCGTTTCGTTGGTGTTCAGTAGCGCCCACGTCCCTCCCCTCCCCTCTTCTCTGTCGCACACACGTTATCAATGGGACTTCGCTACTAGTTTAACTGAATGAACACTGCGCACGCACACTCTCTTCATCAGGGCCACGCAATGGTGGCGGAGCAAGTGGCGCTTCAGGCCCGCGCCATTGCGGACGCGCAGGCTCAGAACGGGCAGGCGCCGCAGTCATCCGTGCCCCTCCAGTCGTCCGCACCTTTCGCGACGCCGGCGATCGAGCTCATCGACGAGGAGGACGGCACCGAGGACTCTGCGGCGCCGTCCGCGCGCGGACAGTACGCACAGGGCATGGACCTAGACTCGGCGGACGAGGACGCCGTGTTCGGAGAGTCAGCTCCTGTCCCGCCGCCTGCGAGCTCCGAGGCCGCGCAGCAGCAGCAGAGGGCGCGTCCCACCCGTGCCGCGGCCGTTCGTAGGGCACGTCCCGAGTCACAAGTAATGAGTGCGGCCGCGCCGCCCCCCACGGCGCCCGCGCCCGCGAACTCTGAGCGGCAGGGAGGGCGGTCGTCGGCGGGCGTGCGCCGACGCGTGGCCGCGGCACCGCAAGGCGCTCCAGGTGCCGTGCAGGCGCGTGAGCAGCGGTCCCGCGCTTTGACGGAGCCGTCGCAACAAGTGGAGGCGGCCGCGAGGAAAGCCGGGGCTGGGCGTCGCAACATCAGCCAGCCGTCGGCGCAGATGCAGCAGACCCTCCAGTCGCAGCGCTCGATTCCGGGGTATGAGCCCGAGGACGTCGTGTTTGGTGGCTACGACATGCCGCAGCAACAGCCGCCGCGCTCTGTGTCGCCCGCGGGGCAGCAAGGAGCGGCCCCAGTTCCTGGGCAGGGTGTGTACGCGAACGGATATGCGTCGCGGTTGAGCTCGTGGTGGTACGGGTCGCAGCCGACGGCGCCCCAATAGTGTGGACTGCAAAAGGGTGTTGGAGAATGAACAATCGACTTTTTAATGGTATGGTGTGCGTTTGTGTGTGCGGCGGTTTCTGTCCTTTGGCTCTCCTGATGTGGACAGAGCCAGTCGGTATGTGCAAGAAGTCGGCAAACCCCACTTTAGTGCGCGCCGGCAACGCAAACGGACCACAACGCAGCACGCTCACAGAAACTCAATGTACGTCTCGGGAACATAGCCCGTGTCGTCGCCGCGCATCGTGCGCACCCATCCGCTGCCGTCCCTCTCGACGACGACAAGCGTTTCTCCGGCATACACGGTCATCTCTCCCTCATTCGCGCCCGTAAAGTCGTACAGCACGCGGCACTCGCCCACCGACGTAAACTCCCCTCCAGCAGCCGCGGGCGCAGCAGCGGGCTGTGAGTAGTCGTCCACCGGGCCCTGCGCAATGGCGGCGTCGGCGGCTGAGGCATCGAGCAGGTTGGACGAGCCGGGGCGCGAAGCCTGCGGGCTCGCCGTCCCCGTCATGGTCGAGTCGAGGGCCTCCAGGTAGCACTGGTACTTGTACAGCTCAAAGTTGAGCTTCTCCAGCTTCTTGTCGCTGTCGCCGAGCTGCTGGCGGAGATCGAGCATGGCCTTCTCGTCGGCGAGCTTCGGGTTCGACGAGTACACCTGCAAAAAAGCAACAAGAGCTGCATGAGTCGGGCGCTCACGAGGATCGGGTTGAATATGCTGCAATTTGACGGAAAAAAAAAAAAACACGCGTTCCCACCTCCATCATGTGGTCCATGCCTGTGCGGCCCTTCTTCTCCTTGTCAATTTCCGCCTGGAGCTCGCTAATCTTCTCCTTGATTTTCTTCTTGCGCTTCTCCGGGGGAAGGTTGCCGAAGTCGTCGCGCTCCTCCTCCTGCATACGCGCCACGCACACAGGCGTGCATGCAAACCACACATTAGCCGAGATGAATCAAAATGTTGTAAAAAAAAAAAAAAAAAGACGAAATAGCTGACTTTGAAAGTGGAGACAATTGTGAGGGACCAGTGGCGGGATCAGTGGAGGGACCATCGTGTGACTTGGATATAACTGCCGCGTGCGATCGCAACGAGACAACGCAGCGACCCAGCACGGCACAAGCCACAAAACGGACCTTTTTCTTGCCAAACCCAAAGATGCCCTTCGGCTTCGGCTGGCCAGAGCCCACGCGGCGCATCTGGGCGTTGCTCTGGGGAGCAGCCTGCGGGAAAAACACACACGCACGGGCGAATTGATTAGACGACAACGACAATGTCCTTCGACAATCGTCTATACGACGTAAACACACGCACTGAGAAGAAAGCCGCCCGAACCCCTTCTGCGTCACGCGCGGCATTCGGTTAACACCCACCACTTGCGGCTTGCCGTACTCCTGGTACTGGACGTCGCCCGGGGGCGCAAAGCCACTCTTGTGGTCCTCCATGAAGAGCTGCGAGTCGCCGCTTGGGTCGATGTGCTCCGCGGCGTCACGAATGTTGTTGAGGCACGTCGTGATGATGCCCAGCGTGCCGCGCTCAATCTCAGAGTACGACACGAACAGCTTGGACATTTGGCTCGCGCGGTCCTCGTCCATCGCCTGCAAGGCCTGCAACACAAAGGCGACGGGCGGACAGGAGAGGGATGCGTTAAAATGCCGTCGATTGGGAAAGGGAAGGGTGCGATGGAGAGAAAGGGAACACAACCGCAGAACGAACACAATCTCAAAGTGCTGGCCCAAGGATTTTCTTCCAGACGGTTCACAATCTCAGACTGCTGGCCCAAGGATTTCCTTCGACTGCGGGGACAACCATGCCACGTGGCGCGCCCGCGACAGCGATACGCACGTTCATCACTTGGGGCATCTCGGTGAAGTAGAAGCCCTGGCGGACCGAGTTCGTCTTGTCGACGCACAGCAGGTAGTCGTTGTTGGCCTCGTCCGCCAGCTGCTTCTTCTGCTGCGCCGCGTTCTTGAGCTGCGGAAAATAAAATAAAACGCAAATCCGAAAGGCGGTAAGAAAATGGTCACCTGCACAAATGCATGCAGTTCCACGCACGCAAGTCGCGTGTGCGGCTACATGCACTCCCAGCGTGTGTAACTCGTACATGTTACGAAATAAACCGCAGAGAAAGCTATGACAGCCTAAAAGGGTTGCACGACCGTCCACGTTTCCACGCACACAGAGCCGATTCAACACCCAACAAGAGATAACGCGCACACAAGACGGCCACGCTGTGAACACACGGACCTTGAAGAGCTAACGCACACACAAGACGAGCCAGCGCACACATAAGACTGCCACGTTGTGAACACACGGACCTTCAAGAGCCAAAGCACACACAAGACGAGCCCACGCACACACAGGACGGCCACGCTGCGAACACACGGACCTTGTCGACGTCGCTCTTCTTGATGTTGAGCTCCTTGTCGGCCTTGGAGAACGTCTGGTGGGCGACCTCGGCCTCCTTGCAGCACTTCTCGTACTTCTGCTTGACCTTCTCAAGGTCCTCCATCTGGCGCTTCAGGTTCGCCTGCAGCTTTGCGCCCTCCGCGAGTATCTGCCACGCGGAAACCCGCCAAGTCAGCCGGGAGTGACCGTAACCGCCGACGTACCCGACACACAGCCAAAGCCATAACATGCATGCCAGCCATGAAATTATCATCCAATGCAACCCACGCACGCACGCACGCACACACACACACATACGCACCTTCTTCCTGTCGGCAGACTTGTCCTTGACGAGCGTCTTGAACGACTCGACGAGCTGCGCCGCGAGCGTTTCTCCGATGGCCTCGTGCTGCTTCGCAATGTCGTCCGATTCGGAAAGCAGCGTCTGCCACGCCTTCACAGTCGTCCTGGTGCAAACACCGATAGAGTCGGAACATGTTCAAAACTCATGAAGTGGAACTAACACGCTCAGATACGCAAGCCGCAAACTATATCTCTACTCGCACACCGTTCCCCACACCACACACAGGCACACACCACACACACGCACACACGCACACACGCACACACGCACACGCACGTACGCCCTCCCCTTCGAGCACAGCTTCACAACGCCTTCCCGCGCTACTCACGGCGTCTCATCGTCAGGATTCTTGGTCTTGTACACGCGCTCAGACTGGTACTGCTTGGTAAGCTTGCGGAGCGCATTGCCGTACTCAATCTCAATCTTGGCGCGCGCGCGTGCAAAGTTTCCGACCTTCTCCGCGAAGTCGATGCCGTCTTGCGTGTGCGCCGCAATGGCGTCATATTGGTCCTAAGAGTGTTCTCATCGCTCAGCTGTCGGTACTCCAGTGTCGTCACTGCACTCACACGCGTGCGAGTACAGGCACGCACGCACGCACACACGCACACACACCCGCACACACACACGCGCGCACACACACACACACCAAAAACTCATCGACGCGCACATGCGCACTCGACGTGCCAACGCAGCAAAGACGCACACAGAACAAGGATGGTCACAGGACTTCCACGCAGCACACGCCAACACACACAACATAGGCACACGCAAACAGTGTGACAATGCAACCACAACTGAAAGCAGATGTCAAACAACGCATAACAAGCGCCAACGCAGTCTTGCGCACAACACACAAGAGGTGCCCATCAAACGTACCCAAAGGTCCTCTCCCCAGGAAGCCATTCTCGCGCCCCTTGCCAACCGGCGCAGAGAACAGCACCGCCAGCACAGCACACGCGCAGCGAGCGGCTTCTGTCGGTAAACGAACAGCAACAAAGTCTTCGGTAAACTGCTGAAGGGTAAAAGAGATGCATGCCGTGTTGGCGACCAAAACAAAACGCCAACAGCCGCGAACGTGAGCCGTGCTAAAATGGAACGCCAGACTCGATCCGACACATTGATTTGAACATCCGCCAAAATTTTGGTACAAATGCGGTACGAAAAGCCAAGTCTGTGATGTGTCCAAGGAATCGTGGCGTCATTGTGACGCCGCAAAATATGTTAATTAACGGGACGTTTTGCGAAGATCTTCCACTGAATACGCAACGCAACGCACGAGCGAACGCCAACGGTCCTCTGCTAAACAAGCCGCCATTCTATTGCACAGCCCCTCATGTCATCTTCGTCGACTTCGCCATGATTGAAGCGGCGATGGCGGCCCTCATCAACCGCCCCTGGGCAGGGAGGCGCAGGTGGTCTTGCGCGATGCACTGAAGCACCTTGCGGCTGCACACAGTATGCTCCCCTCGCCGCACGGCAGCGCGCACCGTGCCCACGCCGGCAGCTACCGCCTTCAGCGCAGGCGCATGTCCGCCTTCAGCACCTGAACCTGCAGTGATTGCTGGCGCCTCAGTGCCGGCATGCACATGCCCGATGCTGCAGTTCCACAGCCGGCGGCCCATCAGCCACTCGCGCCCTTGTCTCCTCGTCGACAATGGACAGGAGCTCCGCCTCGCAATGCGCGATCTCGGCCGCCAGGTCTCTCGGCATAGACTCGCTCGCCAAGAAATCGTGCCTGGGCGTGGCACACATGCGATTAGCGCAAACAAGAACAAATGGGGCATGCACACTCGAATGTCGCGTTAATTCTTGGCAAGACAATGTGGGGCGCACACAGCCAAACGAGCAAACAAGCAGCAACACCGGAGCCGCAAACCCACCCGAAGCACATGTCGCGCCCCCTCTCGAGAAAAATGCGCAGATCGAGCCTTCTCCGCATTCCAGATCGCCCGGCAGCATACCTCCGGCGCCCGCTCGCGGATGATCGCCAGGCGCGCCGCCGTCTTCCCGACCTTCGGCCGTTCTGCAAGAATGGCGTTCGTGAGTTCCTTCACCGGACCAACACGGCACCCGCCGTGACTGCAAAAAAGAGGTCGTCGCAGTGGATCGCGCCAATCAGCGACTCGAATTGGCGCAAGCAGTGCTCGAGGTGATACTCCGCCGCCCGACGGGCGCCGCCGTGCGCTCCGAGCAGCAGTGGTCGAGCACGGGGAGTCAGTCGCGGCCGTGCCGATTGAACTGGGCGAGGCGATCGCGGCCGTGCCGATTGAACTGGGCGAGGCGATCGCGGCCGTGCGGATTTCGGGCGCGGCTGCAGTGGTCGGTCGAGCACGGCGTCGCGGACGAAGCGGAGACGGGCCGCACGCGCACGTGGCAGTGGTCGTGGGGGTTACCGACCAAACGACTGAATGGGATTTGGAATGGGATGATTTTTTATGAAATAAAAAAAAAATCTGATAAGAAAAAAGAGACGTGCTCGACCACTGCAGCCGCGCCCGAAATCCGCACGGCCGCGATCGCCTCGCCCAGTTCAATCGGCACGGCCGCAAATCGCCTCGGTAGGCCGCCTAACCCCCACCACCACCGCCACGCGCCGCGGGTCAAATCAATGGACGGCCACGACGCGGATCACCACAACGTCGACGACGCGCTGCTGCTGGCAATCGACAATCACGAAATTTTTTCACTCGACGACGCAGAATCCATCTCCGACTTCGCGCTCTCGTTTGAGTGTGCCGTCGACAACAAGGGCACTTGGCCTCTCGAGGAAAATTACCCTCCGTCGCCTCCCGCGAGCGATGGCCAAGTCAACGACGATGCCGTCGCGCACACTTCGTGCGATGAGAACGCACTCGTTAGCGCGTCCGCTTTCAGCGGCTTGGAAGGCGACGCGATAGGGGACTATGGGGGGACCCTGAACGCTCCAAACGTCGCCCCCGCTGAAGTTTTTGGCCCTCTTCCGGTGCTCGACGGCGTCAGTGTGACTGCCGGCTCCGAATATGGCGTGCATCACGTTTCGCCCAACGCTGGCGACGGCCACAACCGTGCAACAGGCCACAACGGTGCAACAGGTCTCTACGAGCGGCTCAGAGCGCAGAGAGTGCGTCAAGGTCCAATGACTGCGGTGAGTCTCTTTCGCTTGCCATCCAATGTAATCCAACGTTCGCGCTTTGTCAGTCTTTTGGGTTTTATGAGGACGCGGCGCGTGCCGTGCAACCTCTCGCATCTCTCTGCTTTCTCCACTGCTTTGCATCTGTGCGTGGTATGACGTTTCGTCCTATGATGTCGACTGGCATTGAAGTGTGATTCAATTGACTATGCATTGTGTGCGTTGTCAGTTGATTGTGTGCGTTGTTGTCTGTGAATGTGTGGCACTTTCGTTCGTTCGGTGAAAGCACACCAAAACTGTGAATACTGATGAGAATTGCTGCTGCTAACAGGCACAGCGTCAGAAGTTGAAGAGGCGCCGTGACTGCTGTCTCGAAGGCGTACGTCTTCTTCGCCGTGGAGTGGACAATGGCAATATCGATCTCCTCACCGCACGCAAGAGAATCGCCGACCATGTCGTCGAGATGGTGTATTGTGTGTTGCAGCCCGGCTGTCGCGGGAGCAAGGCAGCCAGAACTGCTCTTGACGAAGTTGTCGACGAATTCTGGCGTATTGCGTTTCTGTAATGGTGCCGAGTAGAACTGAACCGAGCGCTCGCGTGCAACGCCAATGGAAGCGGCATGTCCGGCGCCGTCATTGTCTATCTTGCGACATTAAACACGACGGAATCGAATTGGTAAATGGGGAAACGGAATGCGACTTATTCACTGTTTCGCCATTTCTGGGCTTTTAATGTGTAGACGCATCGCGCCATGGCTCTTGCTGCGTGGTTTCCGCCGACGTGACCGGCTTCATTCTCTTCCAAAAGCATTGGCGATGGTCTCTCGCGTGACAGAGAGGTGTTCACGATTGACCAGTGCATTCACATTGCGAGTGAGTATGTCGAGAAGAAGCTCGCCAGGCACCAGCGAAGGTGTGGCAGCCACCCGGCGGCCCAACCGCGGTGAATAGTGGCGCGTTTGTCAGCATAATCGGAATATACAGGCAGCTGCAAACTCAGACATTCTCCATTGAGAGTACGCAGTGGGTAGACGCCGGCGAGCACTGCCAACAACTACGGCCGAGAGCCAGTTGGCCAAGCCCACCTCTCGAATATGGCGACGGTTGACTGTGCCGACTGCAGACGGCTGACCAGCGTTCGCAACAGCACCGGTGTTAGGCTCCCCATCATGGGACAGCGAGTTGCAGTTGAATGAGACGTCAGCCGTTACTGAATTCGCCATGTCGGTGAACCTAAGTGCTGACGCGGCGACCGCCATCCAGTCAGCTGGCTGCTGGCCGGCGTCGGGACCTGGCAGATTCAGCTCGGAAAACTGCTGCAAGTGGCAGGCGGCGGCACGCCGAGTGTTGGCAAGTTGATTACTGCGATGTAAGTAGTCGATCGGGTTGCCATCGCCGAGTGCAGCCGGCGGCATTGCGGCGGCGGCCGCGGCCGCGTCATCAGCGCCGTGCGCGGCTGTGCGCCATTGATTCCACTTTGCAAATCACAGTCGGCCAGCCGAGCCAAATTATTGTTCGCACGGCGGTGATTTGGGCCGACTCTGCCGTTTTCACTCGCGACGCACCGACTCTGCCGTTTTCACTCGCGACGCACCGACTCTGCCGTTTTCACTCGCGACGCACCGACTCTGCCGTTTTCACTCGCGACGCACCGACTCTGCCGTTTTCACTCGGCGACGCAAAATCAATCACCGACTCGCGTGTTCGCGCTTTGAATATTGACGCGCAACAACCAGGAAGCGCGCTTTTGAGGAGCAGTACTCTCCGTCGCACCCCGCGAGCGCTATGACGATGTCGGAGCGCCCAATCGGTGCGGCGAAAAGATGGCTCTTTTGCGCCTCCGAATTGAAAAGGCGAGAGTCGCGTGTCGCGGAATCCTACACGCTCAGTGCGTCGCCCCCGCGGGAAATATTGCCGGCCCACGACGGCGTTTGCGTGAGTGCCGTCGGGGCCCAAACAGATGGCGTCTGTTTTGACCGCGTCTGCGAACTGAAGCTCTGCCTTGGACGTGGGAGACAAAATGATGCAACGCGGTCAAGGCGCTATGACTGCGGTGAGTTGCAAGTATCGATTGCAAATGCCGGTGTTCCCACGCCGCGACTTTGTCGGTCTTTGAGTCTTGTGAGGATGCGGTGCGCAAGTGACGCTCAGTATCTCATTTCTCTGCTCTCAACTGCTTTGCATCTGTGCATATGAAGTTCCTTTTAATGTGAGAGAATCGCCCACCATACATCGTCGAGTTTTTATTATTTGCGCCGGCCTTGTCGAAGAATTTCGTGCGTTCTGCGTTTCTGTAATAGTCCCGAAAATGCCGGCTGCAGTCGGGGAAATTGAATTGCTGTAATCTGAACTGAGCATTCGTGTGCAACCGTCAATGAACGTGACATTTTGCTGTCATTTGTCTATGTTGCGACGCTTAACGCGACGGGAATGGCAAATTGCCATGGGGGTCAGACTTTCTACCCTGTTTGCTTGCCGCATCACAACGTGCGCACGCAAAAACGCCATTCATTACCCCCGCATTCGTAACGCGCGTGTTTACGTGTGTGTGTGGGAGTAAGTTTCTTTTTTTTTCCTTTTTTTTTAGGTGGGGTGGGGAGAGGAGGGGGGTGT
>CALSCQ010001393.1:4984-22167 GCA_943704525.1 Pigoraptor vietnamica | reverse complement strand
AAATTGAGGAGCTCGCATATTTGTCCCATGCTGTCGTCTCATCCGGGGCCACATATCCTGTCGACCGCAGTAAATCAGGAATCGAGAGTTGCATACCCCGGTTAGTACCCCTGATGAGTGTGAATGGACACAACAAAAGACTGATCGGCAAGCGATTAGCTCAAGCATTTCGCCGTCCAACGAGTGCATTAGCCGCGGTAATCATGGCGTCCGTACCTGCGACAATGCGCGCTGTGGTGTACAGCGCCTACGGCGAGAGCGAGAGCGTGATCAAGCACGTGACAGACCGCCCCGTTCCAAAGCCGCCCCGCGGCAGCCTGCTCATCCGCGTCCATGCAGGTGCGTGCGTTGCAGTGCGTGTTTGGGGGGTCGTGTATTCTCGTACATGCAACGGTTGTTCACACGCGTATTGCGCCCAACAGCGTCCATCAACCCCATCGACTACAAGATGGTGCACGGCTTCCTCCGCATGATTCAGGTGGGATTTGGTGACGCCATGAACGGTCAAATACGCGGGGATTGATTGCATAAATTGCGTTGCAGTCCAGCTCGATCTTCCCCTTCGTCCCCGGCTTTGACCTCTCGGGCGTCGTGGTCGATGCCAACGGGTCCACGCAGTTCAAGAATGGCGACGAGGTCAGTTGGCAGCCTGTCCACTTTCCACACTATGTGCCTTTTCATCCTCTTCTGACATTGCGATAGGTCTTTGCCATGAACACGGTGGACGTCTGCGGATCGATGGCCGAGTACGTCACCGTGCGCGAGGGTCTGCTTGCGCGCAAGCCCTCCAATCTCTCGTTTGCGGAGGCGGCGACCGTTCCCCTCGCGGCGCTCACGTCTTACCAGGTGCTGCGGGACTTCTGCCAGATCAAGCCCGGCATGCGCGTGCTTGTCCTTGGCGGCAGTGGCGGGACCGGTGGGAGTCTCATGATGCATGTCTCATGGGGATCGCATGATGCATATTTCATGGGGAGACCGGGCTCGTGCATATCTCTGTCTCACTCTGGTCGGCTGTGGAGTCGACGGACACACGTGAATGATTTTAGCTGATCCGACATTCTAATTATCGGCATCCGCACTTGTGCGTTTCGGCGGCAGGCATGTTCGGCATCCAGTACGCCAAGCACGTCGGCTGCCACGTGATCACCACGTGCTCCGCACGCAACACGGACTTCGTGCGCTCGCTCGGCGCGAGTGAGACGATCGACTACACGAAGGAAGACTTTTCGGTCGTGCTTAAGGACAACCCCGTCGACGTCGTGTACGACTGCGTCGGCGGCTACGAGAGCTGGGCCAAGGGGCAGCTTGTCATCAAGCGCGGGGGTTCCTTTGCTACGCTCACGGGGGATGGCGCAGACGCCCTGTCGGTACGTGTGTCTTGTTGCGCTGAAATGGCCGTGCTGCAGCCGAGTACTCGCTGGCGTGCCCTGTACAATTGCGGCTTGAGTGACCGGTGGTTTGCGCAGGTGGGCGCGCTGCTGGCGATGGGCGGCAAGCTGGCATACCGCAAGTTCGGCAGCCTGTGCGGCTCGAATCCCGCCTACTACCTCCCCACGACGAAATCGAACAGCGCCGACCTTGAGCAAATCCGCGTCCTCGTCGAGAACGGCACGCTCAAGACGCACGTTGACAAGACGTTCAAGGTGCGTGTGATACCTATGCCATTTTCGCCCTTGGGATATGGACTGATGGTCTGCTGTCGTGCGCAGCTGGAGGAGGGTGCCGAGATGTTCAAGTATTCGGAGAGTGGGCGCACGCGGGGAAAGACGACCATGGTGATTGTGCCGTGAAGGCGGTGCAGGGGACCGCACGGCAGCCGGTCTGTGCGCAGAGAGCCCGCACTTCAGAATAAAGCGGGTCTGGACATATGTTGCAAGAGGGACTCCAGTGACATTGTACGCTTGTCCAAAACTGTTGGCGCATAAGTATCTGCGAACTGGCGAAGGGCGATTTCTACTCGAGCATTCGAGTTGAAGAATTTCACCCCAGCATACGCGTTTTTCAAGCACGAGCAACGCAACGCGCAACGCACGCAGCGCACGCGACACAGCCACAGCTTACTTCTTCGGTCGCCGCACAATAAAGGGATTGTCCCTCGGTGCGCCGCTTGCGTGCACAACGAAAGGATTGCGCTCGGCGTCAAGCTGTGCAATTGCGCGCAGGCCCTCCTCGTGCCTCGTCTTGGCAAAGTCCGCGAGTGCGCGAAAGGACTGCGGCTCGAAGATGGCGAGCTCGGAGAGCACCTTTCGGTTGAGGAGGATATTCGACTGCGCACGAGAGTGCGTTGGCAATTCGTGTGGGAAACAAACAAACAGCTCGCACTCGAGTCGCACGTCACAACGCGGAAGCATGTGCGCAAGTTTGTGCATGAAGGCGTTCCTAGAAAGGATATGCCGCACATACCAAGAAAGAACAACACCCAAACACAAAAAACAAAAAGGGACCCCAGAACCCAGGCCTTACCTTCGCCATGTTATGCATCATATGGCCGTATGTAGTCTTCAACTGCCGCGCAGCCGCGTTTATCCGCTGGATCCAAAGCTGCCAGCCGAGAGAACAGTCAGAACATAGGAATGGAACAGACACCACTGCCCCATACACACAGTGCAGATCATCGCAAACAGACGACACGCACACACACACACACACACAAAAAAAAAAAAAAAACAGCGAAGCAACTCACTCGCACAGACATCAGGACACAACTGCCGAGATTCACCCACCGCGCGCATTGTTCGCTTCAGGAGACGGCGGGAAATGTACGCGTACTGCTGACTGCGCATGACGGCGCGCACCGCCACAGAGTAGCAGTTCTTCCGCCGAGCATAGTACCCCTTGGCCGCCTTCACGACCTGCTGCCGCCGCAGAATGTGCCCAAACGAACGCGTGCGCGTCATTTTCGAAGAACACAGGCGCCGTAGAACTGCAACCCTCTCTCTCTCTATAAAGATCGAGATCGTGCTTTGAGAGAGTTCAGTCGCAGTCATGGGTTGAACCCCATCGACGTGTGTGCGCGAGTGTGTGTGTGCGAGTAGTGTGTGTGTGTGTAAGGGGAGGAGGGGGGGGGGTCGCAGATTGAACCAATGCTCGATTTTACCAACGCCGACTGGGTCACCTCAATTAAACTGCATGACAGTCCACTGCCTGGTGGAGCACATGGACCGTGTGCTTGCGAGTGCCGGCATGAAACACACAGCCTGGCCATCCCGGTGCCTAAGCCGTGCCTGAGTTCCCAGCGGCTGCTGCGGGTGCGCGGCCGCCCATGCGACGCGCGTGAATGGACCCGGCGACTACCGACGCACCGCCCCCTGCGGCACATGACCACTCGGCCGCAGTCGCTCCCCCCGCGCCCGCGAATGCATGCGATGCGCCAACGATGCACGCGCACCCATCCGAAGCAAGGCCGCCGGTAGAGGCCATGGCGCCGGTCCCACACGCGCAGTTTGCGGGTGTCATGCCGGTTTTCATCCCAGACAACCCCTACATGCGCGCCATGATGGACGGGCTGGACCCGCAGGTGCTCGAGCGGCTGGCGACGGGCGCACGCGACCGGCTTCTTATGCTGCGCGTCGACCGCGACATGGAGGCGTTCGTGCGCGACGTCCCCGCTCCCGTCTACGAGTTTCCGCCGATGGCCCCGTTTGAGCGCATGCTCGTGCACAAAATAGCGGCATACTACGGGCTCGGCCATCAGGCCAACGCCATGAGAACGGCGGTCGTCGTCACGCGCCTGCCCACAGCGCGCATTCCCGCACTGCGCCTGAGCGACCTCCCTCCGCCGCCCATACCGGCGCCGGCGACGCCCGTGACGGCCGCTCAGCCGCAGGGGGCCATGCGCATTATGCGACGCGAGCCCCACCACCGCCCGCACCACGCGCGCCACGGCCACCACAACGGAGGCGCGGATGGCGAAGCGCAGCACGCAACGCGGCGGCAAAAAACGATCGAAGAGCGCGAGGAGGACTACCAGCGGGCGCGCGCGCGGATATTCAGCGACTTTGACCCGGCACGCAGCAGTGGCTCGGCTTCCCCCGACACCGGCGCGCCGCAGGCCCAGCCGCCATCGCACTCGCCATCGCCATCGCAACCCGTTCAAACTCCGTCGCAACCGCAACCGCAACCGCAGCCGGAGATTCAGTCGCCGGCCTCGCAGGGCCACGCCGTGCCGTCCCCCACGCCCCAAGCGCATCGGCCGCACGTCGTGCCGCAACATCCACCCCACGTGACCTCAGCACCGCCGCCACGCGCAGCACACTATCCGCCGCCGCGTGCGGTCTCGCACCCGGGCGTGCCACCACCCGTACTCCGAGGGCCGGCGCCCACGGCCTACCTCCCACACTATGCGCCGTACGGTGTGCCCGTGCCGATGGCCCCGATGCCCGCGCCGCACGCGTTTGGGTACCCTCCGCCGCCGATGGTACCGCAGCACGCGCGCCACCCGCACGCGCCCCCTCACGCGCCCCCACACGCGCCCCCGCACGCGCTCGCAGCATACGCGGCCGTGATTCCCCCCTGGTACGTTGTGCCGCCGGCCGTCGCACCCGGCGCACACGCGGCCTACCTTCCGCCCCAGCCCACACCCACGCAGCCCTCGCCTGAGGTGGACGATGCGGACGACGAGGCCTACCGCCGGCCGTCCCATCCTCCCACGCGCGGCCTGTACGACCCTCGCGCCCCGTCGCCACAGCAGCGAACACCACAACCACCCGCGCTCTCCACCCCCGCTGCGCAGCCCCCCGCGGCGCCTGCATCCGAGGGCGATGGGGCGTCCCAAAGCGCCGAAGCAGGCGACACGACAACCCAAACATTAACAGCGCAGATGGGCGCTGTAATGATCAATGCGAGCTAGTCTGCGTGCGTGCGTGCGTGCGTGCGTGCGTGCGTGCGGCTGCGTGCGTGCCTCGATTGCAATGCACATTGTCACCGAAGCGAGACAGGCTGCGTCACCGTGCGTTTACTGCCGTGTACTCGGCGGGCTTTGTCCACCAGAAGACCGCCGTGCACTCTGGCACGTCCACGCTGCCGTCGTCGTCCACCGACGGGCCATACGGGCGCGCCCCAGCCACGATGGCCGTGTGCTTCGCCCCCGCGGCGTCCGTCTCCTCGCATACCGCCGGCGGCGCGTGTGACGAACACAACGGCGCATTCTTCACCATGTCCGCTATTTTGGGCCCAAAGAAGAAGAGGGCGAGCGAATGGGCCTCCTCGAGCGACTCGAAGCGGTAGTCGGTGCGCATCCACGCCCACTCAAAGCCAAGCTCCTCCACGAGCATGGCGTAGAAATGGCTGCCACCGCGCGTCGGCACGCCCCGCCCGGTGCCGAGAGTCTCCAGGATCACCATACGACCGCCGGGTCGCAGCGCCCTCCGCGCGTGCCCGATGGCCTCGCCAGCCAGCCGGCGCCACAGCGGCGCATCGCCCCAGTGCTCCGCTTTGATGTACGACAGACACCACCCCGCAACCACCACGTCGCAGCAGCCGCTCTCGAGGAAAGAGAGATCCTCGTTGTCCCCGACGGCGACCACGACGTTCTTGAGGCCCTCTGCCGCAAGCCGCGCCTGCGCCAGACCCACCATGTGCGCCGACGCATCGTAACCGCGCACGGACTTCGTGTGCGGTGCGAGCATTGCCGTCAAACGACCACTGCCGCACCCCAGCTCAACCACGTCCACGTCCCCAAAGCAGCCGAGGGCCCGCAGCGCGCGGGGGATGTTACGGCGGCGGTCCTGGCGCGCCACGAGAGCGTCGTACTCGCGCCCATGCCGCTCGTAGATTTCCCTGTGCGAGCGCTTCTGTGCGGGCGCATCCACGCGTGGCCGCTTGCCCCTGTCGTCGCAACCGGCGTCCTCCTCGCGGTGCGGCTGCTTGCGCTTCCGGCGGGGCATCGTGGGCTGATGTGCTGAGTGCGACACTGCTCGCGCTTTCAGCGCCAGAGGCACTTGATGACGTCATGCTCTCGGCCCACACACGTCTGTTCAAACGGCCGTGGCAGCAAACTGAGCGGCAGTTTGAGAGTTGCGCAGTGCGCGCAGGAAAATGCTCCCTGCTGTAGTGAAGCTGAAGGATGGCGTGCGCGTTGGAGAATGGACCATCACGACGGCGAAGGGGCCGATCATGAACTCCAAGGAGCGCGACGAGTGGGTGTCGCTCTGCAGCGCCTCTTCTTCACGGCACCGTTTTCCGTGTTGTTTGCCCTCACGGCCCTGAACAAGGCCCCCGTTGACACAGTGTGCCATCGCGTGCTACTCACAGAGCTGAGGCCCGCCTCGGCCTCCCGTCACTCCCCGAGATGCTGTTTGGCGCGAACAGGCTTGTCATCGCGAACCAACGGCGCGCCTTTGAGCTCAACTTGAATGCCGTGGACGCGCTCGATTGCGTGGATAAGGTCAACTACAGCATTGAAGTGCGGCACGCGAAAAAATGGCGGAGCACGAGAAGGTAACGCGCAGTTTGTGTGACAATGAAACGCGGGGGATTGAGTGCGCAAGTGATGTCTACGCGCGTGCTGAATCAACGTGTCCGCCCGCGCAGCACAGCCGAGGGCGAGGAAATTACCAACGTTGTCAAGCCGTTCGACTGGACCTTCAGCACGGACTACAGGGGCACTTTGGTCGATCCGAATGGCGCCGCGCAGGTACCTTGGGATGCTGTCACATGCTGCTGCTATGCTGTGTGACGCATCTCTCACGCGCCTCAATTGTAGGTGGCGCAGACGTCGGCACGCATCGACCTGGACCTCCTGCGGCGACCGGATCCCATCCTCTTCTACGACGAAGTCCTCCTGTTTGAGGACGAACTCGCCGACAATGGCATGGCCGTGCTCACGGCGCGCGTGGTGCGTTGCATGCAACGAGCGTAGCGCACCCGAAACAACATGCAAAAACACGCACTCGCACACGCTAGGGCACATGTCCCAATCATTCCCAAATATCACTCCGTTATTTTCCCGGCGATTGCTGACACTGCGCCCTTGCTCGCAGCGCGTGATGCCGTCGTGCCTCTTTGCCCTTCAGCGCTTCTTCCTCCGCGTGGACGATGTGCTTGTGCGCATCCACGACACCCGCATATTCCACCAGTTTGGCACGCACACCATCTTGCGCGAGTATACGGCCAGCGAGAGGTCATTCGATGAGTTGCGGCGGGTGGGTTGCTCGGGCCCAACGCACAGGGACCTGCGTTTTTTCGGAAGCCCTCCCCTTACCTTGCACCCGCAGATTACAGGAGCTCCCGCCGATGCGGCGCCCTTTGGCGAGCCGCAGTTCTATGCGGATCCTGCCGTTCTCGCGCGCTGTCTTACGCAAACGGCATCCATTAGCGAAGAGATTAAATTCTGAAAAGTGCCAGAGGTGTGTGTATTTCCCCGCCGCGCAGCCAGTGCGCAGGGCCCCGGGCCAGCCGCGAGCCCAGTCACCGGCCGCAGAGCGCGTCTGCGTTGATTGCGGACGAGACGCCCTCCTGGACCATCCGCACAATCCCCATCACGAGCGTGACGAGGCCGCTGCACCCAATCACGCCGCCCATCAAAAACAGGAACATGGCGCGCCGCCCGGGAGTCCCGATCCACGGCTTGATCACACCCGACGCGAGGAGGCTCGCGCACACGGTCGTGGCGGAGAAGAAGAGCGCGTAGTCCCACTGCAGGCGGCCGAGGACGGCGTACTGGACGGTCGACGAGGAGGAGGTGAAGAGCACGAGCACGTTCGAAATGGACGTCGCCGAGTTCTTCCGTTTGCAAGAAATTGGTAACTGATTAGAAGGGATCCGCACGCAATCGCGCCGCTGAGACTCACCGGGTCTGGCTCGCGCGTCATCGCGAGGAGAATTGGCCCGATGACCATGCCACCGCCAATGCCTGCACAGCAAGCAGCCAGAATAACTGAGCGCGCGGGTTGTTGTCCGTGGGAAGGGGAAAAAGAAGGGGGGGGGGGGTCTCTGGTTATTGCCGAGCATTGACTGCACCCACCGACAAGACCCGCGGCCACTCCGGCGCCAAAGGCAATCAATGGGAACTGCACCGTGTGCTTCACATTCCACACGAAGTCCGTCGGACCAAACTGGTGACCGCACGCGACCTTCACTTCGTACTCGGCGCGCAAGAGACGGCCGAACCACCACGTGAACGGGACGCCGACGAGCAGCGGCAGGGCCGATATCAACCAGTACTGCGGGTGGGGGCAGTTGCCGACGAGCGCCTTGAGCACGGCGGATCCGACCACGACGGCCCAAATGAAGGCCAGCCCGGCCACGCGGGCCCAGGGGAAGGCGTCGCCGCGGCGAACAAGGGCATCGTACTGCGCCTTGCGCGATGTTCCCTCAGACGCGCCATGCCCTGCGCTGCTGAGAAGCGCAGCGCTGTCGTTGTCGTCAATGTCAGCGTCGTCGTTGTCCGGGCTCGCCGTGGCTGTGTCCTCCATCCGCACGCGGAGCTCCACGGCTTCCACGTCGACACCGTCGGGACTGTCTGCATTCTCCGCAAGAAGCGACGGGGACGTTGCCGGTTCCGCGGACGCCCGGCTGGTGGCTGCGTCAGCCGCAGCCTTGCGGCGCTGCTGGACCGCCTTCTGTAGCGTTTTATACGTCGACATGCCGAGCACCAGCACCAGCACGACCACGATGAGCCACTGCGGTAAAAGCACGTTCAAATAGACGCCAAAGACGACGCCGGCAAGACACAGCGGTTGGAGAATGAGGCATGCGTCGTAGTCCACCACGCGTCGTCCGTCCGAAGTCTTGCGGCGAACCTCGAAGAAGAGCGTCACGATTGCGCCCGCGAAGATCATCGCCTTGGACATGGGTACGGCTTCGTGCACGCCGAACCTGCGCCACCATTTGTCAGCGCTTCTGAGCACTGGCAGGCACAGCGTGGCGCGTCTCACAAATCCCGGCGGAGGAGACAGCCCACCCAGTCATCGCCATCAGGAGGGGCACGAAGAAGCCACCGCCGCCGATTCCGCCCAGAATGGACGCAACGGACCCGAAAAAGTTGACAATTACAAACGCAACATCTGCACCGAATGCAAACAATGAGCCCCGCGCGCGTTTGTGAGGAGCAGCTGCGTCAACCCACCCATGCCAGACACCGGCACGAGTCCCTTGTGCGCGCAGGCGCTGCCGCAGTCGCCATAGAGGCACACCTGCTCAGCCGCGCACGTGCCCGCGCGAAGACCAGGCAACACCAGCAACGAGCAGTCGCCGTTCGGACATTCCCGGCAACTACGCGCGTCGCTGCTGTTTCCGCCGCACACGACACACAGCGCCCCTACAACCAGCGAGCCATTCGCCGGCGCCCACCCGCAGGCAAACTCGGTCGGCCGGAAGGTGACGAGCCCATGCGTGGCCGCGCCAGCGTCAGCGTGCAGAAGCAGCAGCAGCGCCAGCACAGAGGCCGCCGCGCACAGCCGCGCACCCATCCCCCTCTGCTTCACCGCCCTCGGATCGTGCCGATTCGTGCTTTCACGTGCTGAGTGACGTCATTTGTCACGTGCCGGACTATGGGTACTTACAGGCACCACGGCAGCCAATCAGCGAGGCCCTGCGCCGTATTAGGCAATCGCCGTGCAATCAGAGTGCTTGAAATAGCAGCCGTGTGCACTCGCCCGCACGCCGACCCCTCGGGAGTGCCAGGGACTTCCCCTCTCGCGTGTGCTGTTCAGCTGCTGCGCGGGTACATAGCCCCCTCCCCAGTTGAACACGACTGCACGTCAAGGGCACATTGTCTTATGTTGGACAGAGAGAACGAGCAAATTCAGCAGAGCACCATGTCTGCCGCGATCGCAGATCGGGCCGTCCTGCCCGCCGTCGCAGCGCGCGCCGAAGTGCAACGGCCGCTGAAGCGCAAAGTGCGCAGCTATTTCCTCGGCGGCGTCGCATCGATGTTTGCGTGTCTCTTCAGCAATCCCTTGGAAGTCGTCAAGACGCGCATGCAACTCCAGGGTGAGCTGCAGTCGCGAAAGGCGGCGCAGCGCGCATACCGGAGTGTGTTTCACGCCTTCTACTCGATCGCAAGGAAAGAGGGCCTGCGCGGCGTGCAAAGTGGCCTCGTGCCCGCGCTCGGCTACCAACTCACCATGAATGGCACTCGCTTGGGCTGGTGGGTGTGCTGCCGTGAGCCTGTCAGTCTCTCACGTGATTATCTCTAAAACTCCATTGTCTGCGCAGCTACGAGCCATTCCGCGATGCGCTCGCCGCCTTCGAGCCTTTCCAGTCGCGACCAACCCTCGCCAATATTGCCGCGGGCGCGAGTGCGGGTGTCGTCGGTTCCATTGTGGGGAGCCCTTTCTTTCTCGTGAAGACGCGTCTGCAGTCGCAATCGTCCGCGGCGACGTTTGGTCACCAGCACCACTATCGGGGCGTCATGCACGGCTTCTCCGAGATTGTGCGTGCGGAGGGCCCCGCTGGGCTGATGCGCGGCGTGACGGGGTGCATTCCCCGCGTGGCTGTGGGCTCGGCCGTGCAGCTGGCGACGTACGACCACTTTAAGATTTGGCTGCGAGACGCCGGTCTTATCGCGTCCGACGGTGTGCCGCTTCACTTTGTGAGCAGCCTGTGCGCGGGTCTCATGGTGACGGTCGCGATGAACCCCTTCGACGTCGTCTCGACGCGCCTTTATAACCAGGCCGTCGTCAACGGCCGCGGCGCACTCTACGAGGGCGTGTTCGACTGCATGCGAAAAGTCGCTACGCGAGAGGGCCCCGCTGCCTTCTACAAGGGATTTACTGCGCAGTACATGCGACTTGCGCCGCACACGGTGCTCACAATGATCACGTGGGAGTTCCTCAAGAAGGTGTCTGCGCGGGCGGGCATATAAGGGCTGCCGGATTTATGTGTACTAGTTGCGGCTGCGTCGGCGTGCGGTGCGTGTGCGTGCGGTGCGCGTGCGTGCGTGCGTTACGTTGCGTGCGAGCTTGCGAATGACGTGAAACTCAATCCATTTCAGTTTGTCAGAACGCAAAACATCTCCACTGTGACAGTCGTTGATGTGCTGTAGCCGTTGTCATCGCATGCCGTTGTCACCGATACCTCCGCCAACAGAGAGTCGGTGGCCGACACACTGCGCCACAGCGCCTCCGCTGCCAGTTCGTACGCGCTGGCAAACGGCGTCCCCGTCAGAAGGAACGGAGTTGCATGGAAAGCAGCCGCGTACGTCGGAAGGCCGCAGAGCAAGGATGCAAGGGCATTGCACGACAGCGACGCCGTGAAGGTGCGTAAGTCGCCACACCCTGTGGAGCTCGAGTCTTCAGAAAGAACAACGCGCGCCGAGGGGAACATCCACGCAAGGTCCGCTTCCGAGCCCTCACGGGCACAATGGCGACAGGGCAAGTACACGCCCGCGTGATCTTGCACGGCGGGAAGGCGGCACCGCGCGCATCCCACACAGAGGGTGCGCTGCACGCTGTCGGCAGTGGGCCGGTCCGCGCCGTGCACAACGAGGCATGAAGCACCATCGCGTGCAAAAAACTCAATCGACACAATCCGCACGCGCAGTGAATGGCGACCGTCGGCAAGCGCGCGCGCCCCAACCCTGTGACACGCAGCGCGAGGACGCACGTGCCGTGCCGTTGGTGCCAACTCGGACGTTGGCGTGAGCGTGAGCGCATACGAGTGGCGATAAGCCCCCTTCTGTCCACTCAGCGGACGCGGCACCACGTTGCGCACTTCCCATGCAAACGAACGCGCGTGCGACGCCGCCACGGCCGCCCAGTGGGCCTCGGAAGGCGTGAGGCGTATCAGCGCGGTGGACCCCAGCCCGTCGCCGACCAGCAGCGCGCGTCGGGACACGGCCAAGGCGACGCACGGTCCCACGGTGCAGACGGCCCCCTCCGCCAGCGACGCCAGCGGTGTGGGCTGCAGAGGGGAAGAAACAGGCAGGCGAGGCCCTGATTCGCATGTGCCAGGTCCGCACGGAGCAGGCAAACGACAACCATGTCGTTCCGCATCCCATGTCGCGACGCGCGCGGCGTTTGCGTTCGCAAACGGCGATGCCGAGAACTGCGTGTGGGGCCCGTCTGTGCGGGGATCGTAGAGAGGGACGACACAGGTGCGCGGTGTGGAGGAGCACGAGACGACGCCGCGCCACAGTCGCACCTTGAGCGCGGTCAGGCGCACCACGCACCCCGGCACAAGGCGCCCCGACCACTCGGAGCACCCGCGCCACAACACCACGCGCACGTAGCTGCGCGAAGGGTCGCCGACGAGAAGCGCCGCTAAAGGAAGCAGCTCACCCGTCGCGCGCACGGAGACCGTGTGCACCGGCCCGACCTGCAGCACGGCGCACACCACGGCGGGGATGCGCGCGCCGTCCTCGCGCAGTTCGCCAAGCGAAACATGCTCGTCTGAATCCCTCGCAGCGCGGCGCCTAGCAGTCCGCTCTCTCGGCGCTTCTGCGTCGTCGTCGAGATAAAATGCCAGGGACTCGTGCACTATGCGGTCCAGCGCATCCGTCTCCGCTGTGTCGCCGTCCTCGGGAACGTCCAGGAGGCACGGGGACCCTGCAAGGAGTTGATTAGGCCCAGCGACACGCCTGCGACAGCGCGAGTGCTCACCCGTGTCCTCCGGAGCCGAGTCATAGGCGAGAACGTCGGGGTCGACCGCATCCGACATGCGACAGAAAACAAGACAAAGGATGGTGCCTTGCCCTAAATCTTAAATCCATCACCGCACAGGGCAGCAGGTACTCGTCGCGGACTTTTATGTTTAATGTTGCTGGCAACGCTCACGCAATTCACCACGCGCACACGCCGCTTGGCCGTGCGACCCGCGCCCGGCCCTTGCGAGACCCTGTCGACGCTCATTTTCTTCTCACTGTTCCGCAACGGGCTTGTAGCACACCGTCGTGACGTACTTGTTGCGGTAACGGTGAGTGACGCCGAGCACCATGACGCCGTCGCGAATGGACAGCGCGTAGAGGTGGCCAAGCATCACGTGGTTGGGCACAGGGAGGAGCGTGGGGTCGACCTCGCTGCCTTCCACCGGCTCGCCGTTCAGAATGACCTGCGACGGCATCGACACGTGAGCACCGCACGCAATCAAATCGCCACTCGCCAGTGTGACGCACCTGCAGGAGATGCGGCGGCAGCGCAGGAGGCGCCTTTGTACCAAGAGGTATAGACGGTATCGTCTGCACATAATCGCCGGGCGGCGAACCGCTTGGCGCTGCGGTGTGTCCCAAAACATCAGGACAGGCCCCAAGTGCCAACGTCACGCCGCGTGTGCAAACCCACCGCTGATGGTGGGGTCCGTGTCGGCGTCCAGGGTCTCTGAGGCGGCGACCTCGATGACGTTGTTGAGGATGCCGAGGGGATCCCGAGCGGTCGGCTGGTCGGGGCTGCACTTCCAGTCGTCGTCCACGACAAACTTGTACTGGTGCGTGCCCGGCGGCAGGTCCACGATCGTCGTAAACTCATCCCGACTGCGCAGGGACGATCGATTGCATTGGAACAATGCGACAGAGCGCAAGTGTCCGAATTACACAGCGAACAGAATCCAGTCCCATTATGCCGTCTGCTGCGACACGTGCTGTTACCTGCGGCTGAGGGGGATCCGCGTCGCCCAGTTGTTGAAGGACCCTGTGACGTACACATGCTGTCCCGGCTGCGTCCATCGGAACACCGTGGGCACCACCGGTTCAGCGGGCAAAGGTGCTGCAGTGGGTTGGGTCAGCAAGGCAGGCCATGGTGCCGCAGACAAGCTGTGGCTGGCTGTTAGATAGAGTATGCCGCAGTGCACGGGGCGCACCTATGTCGTCCTCCCCTTGCGGAGAAGTGGGAGCCACGCGCCGTACGCCAAATGACGACGGCGAATCGAGCGGAGATCCAAACGGCGGCGGTGAGGAAGCGTTACGTGTCCGATCGAGGATTGTTTTCGGGAGGGATCGCCTCGCGCCCACCACAGGCGACGGCGCAAGTTCCCCTCCCCCATCTGCGCGCTCAAAGTCCCCGAGGCCCTGCGCGGTGCCGCCGGGGCTGAGGGCGCCCTCGTCCGCCGCGCCGGGTGTCGGCTGCGTGTTGCCCATGGCGCGTGGGGCGGGTGGCGCGCACGACGGCGACAAGCGGCAACGGTGCCCTTATCACAGCGGTGCGCACACTAACACACTGTCCAATCGGCAAGCGAGCTGCAGTGACGCGTGTGCGATTTAATTTGAAAATGGGCAAACTGGAGTGGAAAAGGGCGCATTTCAGTGCTCGGTGCCCGCAGCCAAAGTGCGTGGCTCACGGCATCAACAAGTCGCCAAAAAAAAGAAAAGGTCAGAACTGCTCGTGGAAACGAATCGCGTGTGGTGCTGCCAGCGAGCGTGGTCGCCTTGCACGCGCGAGAGTTGAGTGTGCGGGCCCTTCGCCGCGACCCAGCCGCCCCTGTGGGGAAGCGGCCATGGAGCACCATGACTTGGAAACGCTGAAGCAGCGCGAGCGGCGGCTGAAGGCGGAGGAGAAGGCGCTGCGCAAGGAGCACTCGCGGTCGCTCAAGGCGAGCAAGCGGCAGACGAAGGGCGACGGCGCGAAGAGCAAGCAGAAGAAGAAGGAGAAGCAGGAGCAGGCCAAACAGGACGGCGAGCGCGCGCAGCCAAAGGGCGACTGGATGACGCTCGAGGTCTTCGCGGGGGATGCGAGCGCGCCCCCTAAGTGGCCCCCGCCGGCGCTGTCTGGCTTTGCGTGGAAGAAGCGCAAGCGGCCGCAGATCGGGTGGCATCACCGGTACTTTGTGCTGGAGAATGCCGTGCTGACGTACGGCCGTTCGGCCGAGCACATACGCAAGGGCAAGGTGAAGGGCTCGCTCGACGTCGCGCAGGCGGAAATCGCGGTGCTTCCGTCCAAGCAGCGCATCGACATTGACGGAGAAACGACAATTTTTCACCTCCAAGCGTACTCGGAGGACGACCTGGCCAAGTGGACGTCCGCGCTGCGCGACCACCGGGCAGCGGCGCGCAGTTTGGGCGCCCGGCGAAAGTCTCGTGTCCCCGATGCGGCAGGGGAAGGTGCCCTGACGTCTGTTGCCGTGCGCGAGACGGAGGGTGCGCTGGCCGAGGCGCAGACGCTGGTCGCGCGCATGTCCGAAGTGATATCGCACCAACGAACGGGGCCGTCGCCCGCGGTGATTCGGCGGTTTCAGAGCAACGATGAGTTGCGCGGGCACGGGCGCGCGTCGCTGCGTGCGGAGAGCAACGATTCGCTGCCGCAGCGAAAGAGCCTGGCCGCGTCGTCGTCCAACACACTTCCCGCGCCCTCGGACCCGGCGCACGAGGAGTTCCTTGCGCTTGCGACGCGGGCATGCGGCATTCTGGCTTCGCTTGTCGCATCGGTGGCGGCTGACAAGGCTGCGCTGGCGGCGGCTGGTCGGCAAGGACAGGTGCACGAGCAATTGGCGGACGCTCGCAGCCACGTGACGGCCCTTGAGGAGGAGAACTCGAAACTGCGCGCGTGCATTGGGTCCATAGCTGCGCTCGCGACGGAGGCGAGCGCGCTACCTCAGGCGACGCCGGCGGCCCACGCGCGGCTGAGGGACCTCCGTCGGCGCGGGTCGGTGGGTTCGATCGACTCGATGGAAGCTGCCGAATTCTTTGACGCGTGCGAGGAGTTTGAGGACTCGTCGGACACGAGTGCGGAGTCGGGCGAATCTGACGGCGACTCGGCATCGGAACACGGGACGGAAGTGGGCAGTGAGATGGGGAGTCTTGTCAGCACTGCAGCGAGTGCGGATGCATCAACGTCGGCGCTGTCGGCGATAGCGTCCGAACCCGCCGTTCAACGGCGGACGCGGCTGCCGAACGAGCGCCCTGCGGAGGGCGACGTCAGCTTGTGGTCCGTGCTGCGCAAGAATATCGGCAAGGACCTTTCGAAGATTTCGATGCCGGTGACACTCAACGAGCCGCTGGGTGCGCTGCAGCGCTTGTGCGAGGAGCTCGATTACGCGTCGCTGCTGGACGAAGCTGCCGGGCTGGACGACCCTGTCGAGCGCATGGTGCGCGTGGCGGCCTTTGCGGTGTCGGCGTACGCGGGGTCGCAGCACCGCGCGGGAAAGAAGCCCTTCAACCCCGTGCTCGGCGAGACGTACGAGTGCGTGCGTCCGGACCGCGGATTTGCGTTTTTGGCGGAGCAGGTGAGCCATCACCCTCCGGTGTCGGCCTGTTACTGCGTCGGCACCAACTTTCGCTTCTGGCAAGAGCTTCAAATCAAGAACAAGTTCTGGGGCAAGTCGATGGAAGTGTTTCCCTCGGGTACGGTGCACGTGACGCTGCCTGCGCGCGGGGACCACTACCAGTGGAGCAAGGTGACGACGTGCGTTCACAACATTATGTCGGGCGACAAGTGGGTCGACCACTACGGAACGATGGAGATACGCAACGACCGCGCAGGCATCACGTGCCGCCTCGAGTTTGCCCGCAGTGGCATGTTCGGTGCGGCGTCGACCGCCGTTAGCGGCCGCGTTATGGCAGGAGACCGCGCGGTGCGGACCGTCGCCGGCACGTGGGACGGGCGCATGGAAAGTGCGCCGGCGACGGGTGGGGGAGCGCCCGTGGTCATCTGGCGCGCGACAGACGTGCCACCGAATGCCGCCCGGTACTACGGGTTTTCGCAGTTTGCGCTGGAGCTCAACGAGCTTCACCCGCACCTGGCCAAGATCCTCCCGCACACGGACACGCGCTTCCGGCCCGACCAGCGCGCTCTGGAGGACGGCGACATTCGTGCGGCGGAGGACGCCAAGGCCCGCGTCGAGAGCATTCAGCGCGAGGCGCGGCGGGAGCGCGAAAAGGCAGGGGTAGAGTGGCAGCCACGTTACTTTGCGGCGACCGAGGGCGGATCGGGCTCTGAGTGGGCGTGGAACGGCCGGTACTGGCTCGAACGGCAAACCGGGAACTGGAGCCCATGTTCTCCGCTTTGGTGAGCCTCGTGCTATAAAACATAAAAGAAAAAAAAAGAATAATTACATTTGGTCGATTCACGTGAGCTCCGTCATTTCCTCAATGGCCTGCTGTGCGTTGAGCTCCCCAA
Source organism: Pigoraptor vietnamica (assembly GCA_943704525.1). Taxonomy (NCBI): domain Eukaryota; class Filasterea; order Ministeriida; family Capsasporidae; genus Pigoraptor; species Pigoraptor vietnamica. The sequence continues at coordinate 5,182 of CALSCQ010001393.1, read as the reverse complement.
ACAAGCGCTTGCCCAGCTCGTAACTTGATATCATGATCGCACACGCAGGGGCCACTTTTGCGACTCGCGGCAATAAACCTGCAAATAGACCGCCCGCGCCCTGCGCGCGCAAAATGGCGCGTATTTCGACAAGTGTACTCGTAGTCCTGTGCGGCTCTGAAACGTGGAGGGAGAGGGGGGGGGGGGGGGGGGGGGGCC
>CALSCQ010001391.1:5125-23385 GCA_943704525.1 Pigoraptor vietnamica | reverse complement strand
GAGAGAGAGAGAGAGAGAGAGAGAGAGAGAGAGAGAGAGAGAGAGAGAGAGAGAGAGAGACGAAGAGCTCCTACGTCAAGGGAGTGCAGCTCGTTCAACACTCGTTCACATTTCTCTCAGCTGCACGTGGAAAACAGCATCTAACCCTCACCTCCCACCACACATTTGCATTTCCGTACGAAACCGTCACGTGATTCGGGAGCGCGGGAAATCGCATCGTTTCGAAATAACGGCGCACTGCAGACAGTTGCGTATCACACGCACACGCTGTCACAGGCACTCTTCCGTTTCATTACGCTGCCACTCTTTCTGCGTGCGCTATTTCCCAAACCAATCACTCTCCGCGCGTGTCAATGGACCGGAAATGACGTCTGCGGACGCTCCCGCGGAAGGCGGTGATGGCGCCCACCGCGCGCACGTCGGTTCGAAACTCCGCCGCTTTCTCGAGAACCGCGTCGACCCAGGCATGATCGACCCCATTGTCGAAGACTATGTCGCCACGTGAGTGCTTGTCGTTGTGGCCGTCCTCTGTGAGTGCGGGTCACTTATGCATATTGTATGACGCGTACGGTTTCACGTCCTCAGTTTCGCCTTAGGTATTTAGGGACTGTTGGACCCTTCATTACCAGTTTGCCGTGATTTCCGTGCGTGTGCATGTGCATCTTGTTGCATTGTTATGTCGGTCGTTGTAACCGTTGGCTTTGCCTCGGTGCGCAGGTGCATCTGCGACCTGTTGAATTCGGGAAATTTGTATTCGAGCGACCTGGTTGAGCTGCTCGCGCTCTTCCTTCCAGGCTTCACCGAGGTTTGTGCCCTGCTATTGGCCATTCGCGTCTGCCATAACACAAACGACCGGCTCCGACGAATTGAGACTGAGCCTCTGCCGGCAGCGCGCGCTCCCTTTGGCGTCAGTGTTGTGTCATCGGCTTGGGATGCACCCCTTCCGCGCACGTTTCCGTCGGCATTTGTCGACTGTCGCGACTCACGTGCCGGCCGTATCTGTCTTGCAGCGCGACGATGCGCTGCGCCAGGCCGAGGCCTTGTGCGATGACATTGTTCTCCAGCAGCAACCGCACTCACCGCCGCAAGCGCCTGCGTCGGCGGTGGCGTTGTCTGGCGCAATTCATGTGACGCCGGTTCCTTCCCCAAGTCCGCCGGCGACTGCTGTTTTGGGTGCAGCGACTGCGTCGACTTTGCACGTGGCGCGTGGCGCGCCAGCGGTCGAAACAACTGTGCCGCATGCTGTCCCGGCGACGGCCGCGAAGGCGCAGAAAGTGGTGAAGGTTTCCAAACCACGCGTCGCAGACGTGCGTCCGACTTGTGTCGACGAAGATGTCGAGGGGCTGTGCGCGATGTTCCCGCGGCTGTTGAAAAACGAGGTCGCGCGTGTGCACGGCGAATGCGGCGGCGACCTGGACGTGTGCGTAGAGGCGCTAATCGCCATTAGTGCGGATCGCCAAGAGGCGGAGCAGCAGGCGACCTCGCAAGGCGCCGGAGAGTGGACTACGGCGGGCCGGAGAGGGGGCGCAGCGCGATCTCGACAGAAGTGCGAGCGACGAGATAGCGAAAGTTCGAACGGTTCCGACAAAGATAAGGAGAAGGGCGACCATCGCCCTTGCAACACGCCAATCTCGAGCGAAGGTTCGAAAGGAAAGAGGTGCACGTCAGAGGGAATGGACGATACCTCGGCACCGGTCGTTCAGGGGCGACCCATCGACAGCGCCGACGGACGCGCCGACTCGAAAGGCGCGGATGCTTCCGTCATGCTCCTCCAAGAGATGTACCCCAACATTGGCGCGGACACTATCGGCGAGTACCTTCGCATGAGCGGCGGTGACGTGGCCGCGTGTGCCGAACGCCTCCTGCTGCTGGCCGAATCGCTGCCGCAGCCTCGCGCGCGGTCGTCGTCGAAGAACGAAGTGGACCTCGACAAGAGCATGCGCGACATGATAGGTGGGCGCGCATGTCATGCGTTGAAAGCCCCTCTTTGTTTAGTGCTGTTGAGTTCGCTATGCACAGGCGAGACGCGTGCGGGATGGAGCGCGTGCGGGCCATCTGGGCGCCAGTGCGAGCAGAAGTCTTGACAACGTTTGAAGTAATCTGAGCGCATGCACATATCGAATATTGTTCTCTTATGATTTTGGCTTGCGTGGCTTTCGTCCGACTGTAGTGAACCGCTATGCGCTGCAAGAATTTGACCCCGCAAACCCCAATCCCGCGCCCGCCCGGTGAGTAACCGGCGATGGTCTGCGCAAATGTGCCGCGGCATTCGTTGACTGTCGTGATGCGATGGCTCTGTCTTCGGTTGCGGTACACAGCTGCCGTGAGGCTGCGTGTGTTTGTGACGGGTGCGCGTGACTTTAAAACCGTCAACGGTCACCCTCTTCTCAAGTTTGTTTGTGCAACGTTTGCTGTGCTTGTTGGTGTGCTTCGTCTGTACTGCGCTCTTATGCGGCGACAGGGAATATTTTGGGTCGTTTCCGTTTAAATTCCAACATTCTCCGCTGTCGTTCATTGGGCAGGATTGACACGGAGCGCGTGTGGAAGAACGACAAGAAAATGGTGCGTTACCGCGAAAACCGCGTCGTGTCGACCCGCGGGGAGCGCATTTCGTACGAGCCCGTCAACCGTGTCGAGAAGCTCGCGGCCATGCGCGCCGCCGCAGACAAGGAGAATGCGCCTGGGACATGATGGGCGATGGACGCCCCAGAACACCCGCCGACTCGCGCGTTGCCAATAATATGGTATTGAAATTCGGACAGCTGCAGTTATGGACACGGCGATTTCGAGTGGATGGACGCCAAAGGTTCCGGGAATCCATCAGTTTCACGCGAGGTGAACGAGAGGAGAAAGGTGGTAGCCGTGAGTACGATAAGACCGCGCGAGAGGGAAGAGAGAGACGGAGAGAGGACACAACTGTTACCTTTTTGTTTCAGGTGTAACTGAGTGCTGGAACATCCGGGGCGTGCTTGTCACAAAAACGTCAGTCGTCAATCTCAGTGCCTTGCCGGCTCACGCGCAGTCGAGTGGAGAGTTGCCTTGCAGCAGCTGTGCGTGTGCAAATCGGTGCAATTGGCAGTGCGCCCACTTTGGGTGTTTGCGCCAGGCACATTCATCTTTTTTGCCGTCTTCGCGTGTGTGGATTGAACAGCGCATCCACCTGACGTCTTTAGTCCCTACAGTGTCGAGCGTTAACGTTTCTTCATCGCAAAATGAACGTCGTCTCGGAGGGCGCGAGCGACGTTTCCCTTCTTCTCGATCTGTCGGAGGAGGTGCTCGTTCACATCGTCAAGCTTGCGCGCTTCACGCTCACGGACGTTGGCCACCTCCGCGCGACGTGCAAGCACCTCTGCGACTTCTTCGACCGCATTCGCGACACGGTCGTCAACGACAGCGTCATCGGCGATTTGTCGCGGTATCGCCCGTACGGCTACTGGGACATTGACCTCGCGGCGAAGAGCGGGCACCTCGAAGTGATTCAGTTGCTGCACGAGGACGAGGCCAAGCGCGGTCGCGTGACGCACTGCTCGAATTATGCGATCCGGTTCGCGTTGGAGAGGGGCTACTGGGACATATTCGTCTTTGTCGTGCGCCATCGACGCGAGGTTTTTGCGCCTCTCTCTCCATCAGACAGCGATAGGGTCTATTGTGAAGTCCGGACCGCCCCCGACGTGTGCAGAGTGTGGCCATTTGAGACCCTTTCGCGCGAGCAACTATCCTTTCTTCTCGCCGAAGCCCCGTCGTTCATCAATCTCGCGGCGCTCGATACGCTCCAGTCGGCGATTCGTATTGGCGACGCCTGGCTTGTTCGGCGCATTCTCGAGGTGGCGGTATTTCCGGAGCCTCCAAAACGATCGCTGATAGATCTTGTTGGTGTGGCGGTAGAGTGCTACGGCGCCAGCGTTGATGGGCCGGCGATCCTCGACCTCGTGCTGGGTGTGTGCAGGACGCGGGGATATGACGAACAGGATGTTGCGTTTAGGCTATTGTCCGCGGCCTATGCGGTGGAGGGCTTCGACATGGGCGCTGTTCATTCGCGTGGTCTCGTTGCTGTCGAGGAACTCTCGGACGAACAGAAAAACGAGCTGGCGGCAACGGCGGCTCGCGGGCGGCACTTGTCCGAACTCGCCCGCCTCCGCGAATTGGGCGCCAAGTGCACCGAGGCGTTTGGCACCCGCCAGGAGATCGAGCATTGCATCGAGGACGGCGCGATTGTAACGGACAAGACGCTTTTCGACTGTGTAATGCGTGGCGATTACGTCGCGGCCGAGTTTGTTGCGCCAAGGCTCAACACTAACGATGCCTGGCGTTTTGCGTGGATCATGACGCGACTCGGGCGCATGGACGTCCTGAGGTGGATGAACGAACGCAACCTGCTTTACGAGTGCTGGCTCCTTTCTGTTGTAAACATTGGAGCGTTGAGCCCCTACGCAGCTCAGGAGTTTTCTGTGCGACTTCCGCAGTTCGTGCTTTCGCGAGAAATTGTCGTTTTTGCGGCGCCGCTGCTGGTGTCGGCCGGGTTGGCAAATTGCGGCGTCATCGCCAATAGTTGGATTGCGCCCACGATCGCCCGCGGGGATGTCAACATGCTCCGCCTCTTGTGCGAGTCCGTTGATGTAGTCGACATTTGCGCTTCAGAGCAGAACCGCTGGGACCTGGATGCGAGCGTGCGTGCTGCCGTTGCTGGCGGGCACGTGGCATTGGTAGAGTATATGCTCGATGTCAACTCGCGGCGAGTCCCCGTTTTCGACTCGGCATCGTCGCGGGATTGGTCGTTTTTTCACCCCGAATTCCGTCCGTTTCACCTGAGCGAAGCGTTCGAAACTGCCGTTCATCGCGGTCACTACGACCTGGCACGCCTGCTTGACCGGCGGCTGCCGGGGTGTCGCGTCGCTCTGGAGTCGGCTGTCAGGTCGCGGCGTTGGCGACTCATCCGATGGGTGCTGGACCGTAAGCCGTCGATTTCGTCGTCGTCCAAAGAGCTTGAGTCTGCTTTTCTGGCCGCAGTGCGTCAAGGGCGTCTGACGCTCGTGCGCTGGCTCTTTCAGAAGTATCCGGATGTATTGCAGCGGATCGAACCGGCCAAAGTGTGCGATTGCCTCAAGGAAGTCCGCGACATGACGTTCTGGCGCGCCCTTCTCGAGTGGAACGTTGCGTTTCGAACAGAGCCACTGGGGCACTTCATTAACTATGACACATTTGTCGTTGAACGTGCGCTCAACATCGCGCTCGTTCCACGGCCGCTGAGCCTTTCCGAGTGGGCCTGCCATTGGGGCCGAAGGGATGTCCTCCAGGCGGCCATTGACTTTCGATTGCCGATGGATGGGCCGTTGTACGACTTCGTGGAACTTAAAATGGCGGACTCTAATCCCCCATTGATGCAGTGGGTGCGCGACGCTATGGATGCGAAAAAGTTTGCGCTCATCTAATAATTAATTAAGCGCCCATCTCCGTCATCCCGCTGCTGTTCATATCTTGTGATATGTATATCATGAGAGCGTGAGTGCTTTACAGAGGGAACCGCGAGCGAGATAGTGTACTGGCGTGCGTGCAGTCTGGCATAACTTTTCCCGAATAGTCAGGGCCGGCCGAGCGCCTCGGTCTCCCCGATGGCGGCGTCTTGCGGGCATACTTCCAGCGGTGCGATTTTCTTGTGAAACATCCCGTCGGCGATGTCCACACGACAGTCGCACTCGCCAAACACCGACAGTCCCTGCGGCGCGACGGGTGATTTGAGGGGCGTGGGCACATCACGGCGGCGTGACTACGGAGATGTGTAGCTGTTGGACACTGAAGCCCGCTTTACAAATTACAGCGCCTCACCTGCACCGCAAAGAGCCGTCCAATGTGGGCCATCGCGAGTGCACTCAGTCCCTCAACGTCGGCGTGCGGCCCAATGTCAGCACCCTGCGCCTCCTCCAGCATACGCGAGAGCACGATGCTTGCGAGGGCGTCCTTGGATCGCATCGAGGCGACGCACGCGGTCAGCTGCGCAGGAGACATCGAGGGGTGCGTGCGGAACGCGTGCGCCGCTGCGATCATCTTGAGTGCATGGTCGCCCACGCGGAGCGCAAACTACGGAAGAGGTGGCAGTTAGGGGTAGAGGGATGAGCAACGAAAATAAGATACAAGATACTACGCGTGGTTAAGTCCTTGCGTCATAGTCAACTGCTCGCACACTCCATCGCACACAACGAGAGTCACAAGTGAGATGTGCACTTCGAAGGCGGTTGAGTGTCCACACACACCTGGAATGCGGTCGATCGCGTGTCGGCGACATCGTGCTGGGCAGTCGCAACGGACAAGGGGGATAACGAAATGCGACGAGGTGTAAGCGGCACAAGTCACCAAAAAGGCCAGTGCACGCGGCCACGCGAGAAAAAAATGTACTTCCCCATGCCATACACGCCACAAGCGAGAACAAATTTACTTTCCCCAGCGACAAAGCGGCCGCAATTGCCCACCTGCGAGAGTATTCGCTGCATGGTCCCTAGCGCGCGCCTCCACGCGTCCTCGCTCATTCGCAGAATGTGCTGGCGCACAAACGGCACGGCCTTGTCCACGCCCCCCATGTCGTACACGACGCCAATCAGCGCCTCCACGACGTCCGCCTTCGCCTTGCTCGCGGGGGCGGGCTCCAGCTTAGAACACGCGCTGACATATCCCCAAAGCCGGAGGCGGTCGCACACAATCGCAAGCGTCGTGTTCTTCACGAGCTCACGATATGCAGCGTCGAACCGGTCGACGTCCGTGTCCCAGTGACCGCCGGTCTCCTCGCGAGGGCGCTTTCTGCTCACCGGCAGGTCGTCGGGCGGGTCGAAGGAGGCCACGGCCGCCGTCAGAGAGAGTACGGCGTCTCCCATGAATTCCAGCCGTTCGAACGTGAGCCGGCTGAGGGCGGTTGAGTCCGGCGAAGAGGGATGCCACAGGGCGACGTGCAGCTCGTCAAAACCAACAAACTCCAGGCCGAGGGTCTCGCGAAGACTGCGAAGCACGGGGAAGGGGGTGGGGGGTGAGAAGAGACATAGGGCTCAAGTTAATAGCACAGAACACATCTGGGGCAAGTATGGCTGCTTGGTGTGTCAGCAACAACGGGAGAATATATCTACGCACCTCTTAACGCTACTTCGATGCTCCATGGCGCGTCGCAGCACCACATGCGTCTCTGCGAGGTACCGCCCGAGCGAGTACATCTCTTCCGTAATCCCCAACAGCGTGCAGAATTCAGGCAGCAGTTCGATCCCACTCCACTCTGCAGGACGCACGTGCGCGCAATCGGCCGGCGACCCCTCCACGAAGGCCATGGGCACGCGCACGACAAACGGATTCCCGCGGCACCGAAGTACTGGCTGGTGCCTGTGTGTGGCGACGAGGCCGTGCTGTCGCTCGCAGTACTGCAGCAGCGCGCCCGCTTGGGACTTTGGCGCGCGTGTCTCCGTCCCTTCACCCGCCACAGACGGCTGCTGGGGCTCAGAAGGGGGCGCACCCATTACAGCACACGACGGGTCATGCGAGGCGGGCGAGTCGAAGCAGACGTCTTCAACAACATACGCGCGACGTAGAAGGACGGTGTCAGCGCGCGCGCCGTAGTTGAGCTTGGAGCAGTACCGGTTGAGAACGACGCGCCCGTTCACGTTAAAGCGGACGGCATCGCGCGAGCTCTCACGGGGCACTGCGGCGAGAGCACACAGAGGTCAGCACAGAAACATGGCTACTGGACCCCCTTCCAAGCAAAGCCACACACCCACACACCATACACACACACGTACATACGCGCTCGCACACGCGCAAATCACACACAACACATTCCGGGCGCACACGCACTCAAACGTACCGCTCGGCTGCGCCGGCACCGGATCGCACGGTCCGTTCATGAGTGGCCCAATCACGCTCGCTGCCGGCGCCTCATCCAGCAGAGCGCGGAGCAGCTCAAAGTCCACGAGCTTTCGCTCTCCTCGCGGCTGCGGTGGTGCGTCGAGCGGGGTGTCTGTCACGTGCGGCGCGTTGGCGCTTGGAAGGCGCAAGAAGTGGGGCACAAAGAAAATGGGCTGTGGCCCTGTCGCGAGCTGAGAGTGGAACGGCGCGAAATCGCCGCGCACGAGCGCATTTCCAAGGAGCGCAAACACAAACCGGCGCATCAGCGACGCCTCTTCCTGTGTCACGTGCTGCGACCGATGTGATGGACAGCATTAGAATGTCGCGGAGCAAGGACTGCACTTGCACACGTAACACACGCACGTAGAGACACACACACAAACACACTACTCTACGACTTGCCGGCCAGTATTTGGGGCTGAAATATGGCCAACAAAAAAGAAAAAAGAATGATAGGAGGCACGCCGCACCATTGTGCCGACGGGCGCAATGTGCGCGGTCGTGCGCATATTCTTGTCCTTCCCGCCAAACGGCGACACCATGAAAGGGGGCATCTTGGGGATCGCCGACCGCGACACCACCAGAAAGCGGTCGAAGAACGCGCCGTTGAGGTGCGGATAGCGATATCGCTGCGTGGTAGCCACGGGGATAAGGCAGCGCGTAATGGGCGGAGAGAAATATTGAACAGGTACGCGCGCAAAGAACAGCGGAATGACACCGAACGCGTGTGTGTGTAAGACATTCTGGAGCACTGCGACAGTTACAGTGGTTACGGCTCACCGGCACATCCACGCCCTCGTACACGACGGAATAGATGTACACGAAGCCGGCGACGTCGCAGTCCGCAATGCCGTCGGTGCCAAGATACTCTTCGCTCTGTCGCACACACAGACAGACACACGCGAATGTAAGCCTTTTGTTTTCTACTATGTGGGCGGACGCTCCTCACTCAATGCACGCACACGATTCGCATGGATTGCCCCCTCGTGCATGCAAACATTGGCTTGCACAAAAGTGCCCCAATAAAGACGCCACTCACCCCGCCCTCCTCGCGCCTCCGCTTCGCCGCCGATTCCGCCGCATCCGTCTCCATTGCACCCGACAGCGAGCGCTTGTTCTTTCCCTTGCCCTTGCCCTTGCCCTTCTTGTCCTTCGCCGCCTTCGCCGGAGGGCTCCCCTTCGCCTTCGCCTTCTGCGCCGGGCCTGGGCTTGCCTTAAACGTGCTTGCGCTCTTGGGTGCCGCCTGAACGGGGTGCGCGTCGCCCATGGATGCCCGATATGGATTCGCAGTCCCTTGAGATGCCGTTTGCGCAGTACCCGCGGATACGGCGGGTTGCAAGGCACCAGCGTCCCCTATCGGCGGGTGCACCGAAGAGACTCCGTCTGCGGCTTCTGGCGCTTCACCCTTCACGTGCGTCGCAGTGGTCATGGCCGGGGAAGGGGTCATGTGAGTGGCCGGGGGAGGGGTCACGGGCGTGGCCGTGGGTGGGATTACGCCCGCAAACGCCCCCCTGTGCATCGGCTGCGGCGCAAACAGGCCGAGTTTGTACAGAGCCACGCACAGCCCCATTTTCGCCCCTCGCTCCGCCTCCGCCTTTCGCCGCGCGACCGCACGACCGACGACCACAACAGGCCCCGGGTGGTTGACCCCGGGCGACAAGGCCACCTTGATCTGCGCGTGAAACCGCCTCGCATGCGGAGGGCCCGACTGCTGCACGGGAACATTCGGAGGGCTGCGGCCGTTCATCGCGAAGAACGAGGTGAAGATCTCGTTCGCCTTCACATTTGCGCCGTCGCCGTTGTCCCACGAACCCGACGGCGCCCAATCGGCCTCCTGCAGTGCAATCACCTTGATCGTTCGCCCGCCTTTACGTGGAGGAGGTGCACTCGCAACGGCGACAGGCGCTGGCGCTGGCTCGGCCGTGGGCGGTTCTCTCACTACATCGACGGAACTCAAAGCGTGCTCGTTCACAGCTGTGGCTATGGGCGTCTCCGCCTCTCGCCGACCCGTTGGCGGTGCCGAAACAGTCCCCGGCGCTGTAAGAGCGGCAGGCGACGGCGTAACAACGACAGGCGACGGCGTAACAGCGACAGGCGACGGCGTAACAGCTGCAGGCGCAACGGCGGCAGGGACGGGCGCAGGGCGGGTGGCGAGTGCCTTCGACTCTGGTGTCCCGGACCCAAACATGTCGCGGATGGCGAGAACAGCCGCAATGGCGCACTCCTTCTGCGCCGCCTTCCGCGAGTAGCCCGAGCCCTCGACCAGCGCTGGGGTTTCGTTGGCAGCCTCGCACACGCCTGCGCGGACCATGCCGCGCGAGAGTGACGTCGGCAGCGCGAGGTTCGCAATGTTCAATGGGCCCTGCGTGCGGTACTTGAATTCGGGGACGACGCCGCACACCTTTTGATAAAAGGAAAAGAGGCTCGAAATGGGCGACGCACTGAGCTCGGGCAATTCGAAGGCAAGCGGCGCCGACTGTCGAGAGCTCGCATGCTCCGCACTCGCACCCTTCCGCCCGCCGTCCTCGTCCCCGTCGGCCATCACGTGACCGAGAGCGGCAGGGGCGGGCGCCGCGTTCGAATCGGCGGCCGCGATGGCCTTTCGCACGACCATAGCAACCTCCGACGCGCGGTCACGTGCCACGCACTCTGCACTCGCAAGGAGTTGCCGCACGACGCCGTCATTTCCGGCCAGCAGCTCCGACAGTTCGAAGAGAAGGCGCGAAGGAAGAACCACGCCAAGGCTCTCGTCCAGGCGACGCGCCGTGTCGTCGCGCCACACGCACAGCGCGGCAAGCACGCTCTCCTGCGCTGCGTTGAACGAAGGGCGGTTGCGGTCCGCGAGGTATTTGGCCAAGCCGTGCTTTGTCACGCGCCTGCGGTCGAAAAAGCAGACGATATTGAGGAGGAAAACCACACACGAGGCCATGGCGCGCGGAGTGCATCCGCTGCAGGTGCATGCGTGCGCGTGTGAGAGTATGCGCATGCCCGTCTTCGGCGAACACAGGAACTTTGCGTTGAAAGGTGCACAACCCACCCGGCTGACTCTGCGCGCGGGTGCCACTGCGACAGACACACCGCCCGCGATGCCTCCAGGGCACTCAGCAGGCGGCCATCGCCGGCATTGACGAGGTCGTTGCGCATGCACGCGTAAATGTAGGGGAGAAAGTGCGTGTCGCCCCGCGCGTACTCGAGCATTTCTTCGTCGAGCGGACGAACCTGCCGTGCGTGCGCGTTGAGAGGGTGTATGAGCATGCGTGTGTATGAGGGAATGCATATGTGTGTGTGTGTGTGTGTGTAATGTATGTACGCGTGTCTACCGTGTGTGCGTGTGCGTGCGTTTGTGTGCGTGCGTGTGTGTGTGGTATGTGTCTGTGTGTACGAAACGAATGCACACGTCCATATTACCCACCCGCCAGTCCGCCAGCTGAAACTTCTCCTCCTTCCCCACGTCGCAGTAGCGTTTTAGCAGTGCTTTGAGCGAGAGACAGTCGTTGAGACCAAGCGCACGCGCGGCCTCGTGCGTGTCGAACAAATTCACGACGTAAATGCCGAAATCTCGTTGGAGATAGAGCACGTCGTCCTTTGCGCCGTGTGCCACTTTGACAATGCGCTGGGCAGAGGAGAAATAGGCCTCAGGAAGCAGAATGGGCAGTAACGCAGGGATAATTGAGCCGTACACAGTAAATGCACACACGCGCATGCATGCATGCACACACACACGCACACACACACACACACACACACACACACACACACACACACACACACACACACACACACACACACACACACACACACGCACACCACACATCATTGCACACGCACGCGCACAGTCCCTGCGCCCACTTACGCTGTCGGTAAACACGCCGAGCAGACTTCGCATCTCCGCGCGCAGTTTCAGGGCGTCCACGACGTAGTCCGTTCCTCCCGCGGTGAATTGCGCGAGGCACGTGAACCCGCGGTACGAGTGCATTGTGTGAAACTCGAGGTCAAATGCAAAGAGGGGGCTCCGGGCGAGGGCCTCCCGCATGTCACCCAAGGCGTCCGCGGTGTCCACGTAAACAAAGGCCGTGTCGCTGCGGTCGGCCGCGGAGATGGCAATTGTGAGCATGGAAGGGACTTCAAACGTCACGCTACAGAAACATCAGCGCCAACAATGCATTTTATGCTCACAAGAACCATATTACTTGCAAGACACGCACATACACAGTCAGGCACACACACACACACACACGCACACATACATACATACATACATGCATAGACACACACACATACATACATACATACATACACACACACACGCGCGCGCGCGCACACACACACACACATGCACACACACACACACACACACACATGCACACACACACACACACACACACACACACACACACACACGCACAACACACACACACGCACAGACACACAGAGTCACCCACTTCAGTTTCGGACACGACAGCGTCCACGGAATGCGGCACATCTGCTCCGCCGGCCACTGCAGCGCATTCAGCTCCGCAGCGTACGGGTGCGGCACCGTGAAGGGCTCGTGCGCGTTAGGCTTCGACGGCAGCGCCGGGCAGAACGCCTCCACGCCGTTGTCCGGTCTGTCCGCGAAGAGGTCCTGGGGGCGGAGTGGCCGCACACTCCCACACACCCACGCGGGCGTTACGTCAAAGTCGACATAGACGCCGAGCTTGTCTGCGGGCACGTGGCCGACGCAGCCCTCTCGCTGGTGACCGTCAATGCACCGCCACAGCGCAACGCACACGAGCGGCTCCTGCGCGCCGTCTCCGTTCGCGGGCGGCGGCGGCGGGAGTCTTCCTGCGACAGCGCCCGGCGGAAGCAACCATGCCTCGTCTCCGCGGCGCGCAGTGAAGGACAGCGAGGGATTCGCGTGGTCGGTGATGACACGCACACGGGGTATGCGCGGTGCCTCAGTCGCACTCATCGTAACACAGCCCTCCTCTTGCTGCTTGTTGCTGTCGCTTGTCAATCCATAAACACACTCATCGCCACACAGCGCCCTTCCCTGACGCGACCTCGCTCTCGCTGGTCACGCCTCAAGACGCGCGGAGAGTGTGCGGTGCCATCTGAGGGAGTGGCGAACGACGCCGCGCGTGCACTAGACAGTTAGAAACAACACAATATACACTCACAAACACACACGTGCGCGCGGACTCGCTCGCTGCACTATGAATCTACGCGCAACACGCGCAATGCAGAGTTATGAATACACTCGTACTAGTCATTACGCGGCCAGTAGTCAAGTTCACTCAGGCCGTGTTACTCTGACCGTGTTACTGCCAGGTCGAATGATCCACCCCACACTGCCGACTAGGAAACTGAATTTTGCCGCAACTAGTCAATACTTGCGGGAATTTCTTAGTTCAGGGGGGCCGGGCTTAGACCCCGAAAGTCCCCGTGTCTTAATTAGTTGGGGCAAAAAGCCGCGCCGCTTGGCCGTACTCACTTGCTCCGACTGTTACTGCCACCAGGAGCCTCTCACTGCACGAGCACCGCGGCCATACGGACTGACTTCGGGCGCACTGCACCGGCGGCACCGGCAACAGACTGCCGCACGCATCACTGGCTCACAGTGCTGCCGGCAGTCCGAATTCAATCAGTCAGTAACTGAAATGACGCCGCAAATGGCGCTGTCTCTGGCACGGTCCCGGGCGGGTGACTGTCAGTGCAATGACGGGGCCGGCTGGCACGGCGGTGGCAGTCCTCATCCAGTTCGGCCCGCACCCCGGCCGGCGTGGTCGGCGGCGGCATTCTACTCGCTCATCTCAATACATCCAAAGCACCTCTCAGCACGGAAATCGGCGGCTCCCACTCGGTAACTGAGTCAGTGACCAATTGCGGCGTCAGGCATTTCGGCGCAGGGAAATCGCCGACGCCGGAGACTACCGCGCGGAAATGGAAATCAGTCGGCCTCAACCGTGGGTTACCTTAGTTTCGTGAATAGGATTTTCTCACGGTGACATCGCCGAATATGGAAATCCCTTCCCTCAGCCGGTTTTCTCACGGGTAACCTACAAAAAAAATCCTCTCCTTCGGCTGGTTTTCTTGGTAACTTCGGTTCCTTTGGGAATAGGATTTTCTCACGGCGCAAATATTGACTTCGCCGAATAAGGCAACGGCACGCGGAACTCATGGACTCGGGTTCGGATGCCGGCATCTGCTGAACCCGCAATCAGCGCGTCGACAGAACTGGTCTGCAGCGCGTTATGCTCAACATGCCGGCATCAACACGTGGCAGTCGCCTAGTGGCGCCGCCCACCGTGCCGGGCCGTCCGGCTCCGGTGTGTCGGCGTCGTACAGTTCCCCCCGGAAATTCAGTCTTTCTTCTCGTGACGGCAACGAGTATTGCCTTGCTTCTGTCGCAAGCCACCCTGGCAGCCGCCCTGCCTCGTGCCTGTTCCTTTGATACCCGCTGTATGTGCGAGCAACAGAGTAACGGCTCTCCGCAAGTTACTTCCTGTTCCTTTTCCTCCTCGCTAAGCACCATGTGAGTACTGCTCCTCAGTCTGTGCTCGTCAGTTGCGATTGGGTTCCGATGGCCGGCCATAGAACAGTACTTGAGTGCTGTCCGTTGCGACAGACGAATCATAACAGTCCGGCAATTGGCGCCGCCCCAACATTATGGCCATCACTGTACTGACATGGCTGTCGGTGACCGTGGACGCAAATGCAGCTTCTGGACGAATACTCTCGTTGATTCTCTGTCGCCTGGAATTTTCGACACAGCTTCGGGGCTAACAACCTTGTGAGTGTTCCTTATTGGCTTACCCCGCCAATGCATGCTCACCCGGCCTCTTATGTCCGCCGTATTAAATATTAATACTAACGTAAATGAATGTCTGGCTTCGCAGGAGCCTGAGCAACTTTCAAATTCTGAATTCGACGCTGCCTTCGACAATTTTCGATAGACTACCTGCTTTGAAACAGCTGTGAGTTGGTGACGTGTCAGTGGGATGGATTGCCTCGACTCCCCCTAGTTGTCTATGCCGTCCGCCAACTCAGCGGCGATCTAATTTAGATGCAACCGTCCGTCTATCACATTCCTTTACCGCACGGCTGTCATCCGTGGGCCTTCAATTCCGCTAATTGTCTGTGCGTGATCTCTTTGCGAAGGAGCCTGGTTTCTTGCGGCCTGACAGCTTTGCCGCCCGGAATTTTCAAGATGTCGACATCGGTCACACTGCTGTAAGTCGACATTCCGCTGACTGTTAACGTAAACTGAATGCTCGGCGTAGTACGTGTAGTTGTCAATCAGCCAGTGACTGTCAATGCAAATTGTCGGCGACCACAACACTGACTTCTGCATCACCTGTACGTCGAACCTTGGTAAGGGACTTGCGTGGAAATAATCTCGCGTCTGTCCCCCCGCAAGCTTTCGACAATATGACGGCACTTCAGTTCATGTGAGTGTCACTTGTCTGAGGGCCATTGGCATGTGCAGTCAATGTGACAACTCCGGTCACCACTGTTGCTTTCATTATTGGCCGTGAGGATTGAGTTTGACTACTCGGGCGGACTACAAACGGCCCGTCCATTGGCCTGTGACAATATCATCATGTTGTTTTGTTGATCTGTCGTGATTATGAAGGCGCATCTAACTGGTCCATACCGCCGGCGGTGCTCACTTCGTCAGAAACCTGGCTGGCAACAAGCTCACATCGCTCCCATCGGGCGTCTTTAACAACCAAGGAGTTCTGGGTCGCATGTGAGTCCAATGGTGTATTACCGCCACGGCGTGACTGGGATTTTGAAAGATATGACCGCTGTACATTCATTTGACGGAATCCTAATCGGACGCCTGTTATTCCTCGGCTAATCCATCAATAATTGCACATCGGCAAATCGCAGAGACATAAGCGAAAACTTGCTGGTTTCATTGCCGCAAGGCATTTTCGACAGGCTAGCGGCTCTTACGGACCTGTAAGTGTGGCGTTGTGCGCTGTATACGCTGTATACACTCATCTGACGCGAGGCCGGAGTGATCTCGCTGCAATGACTGCGGAGTCTGACGCCAGCGCTGTCATCAGATGGAATTGTGGACGCGGCTAGTTCCGGCATTGAACGACCGCTGCTTGACTTAATCTGAACGCTTAGATTGTGAAAGTAACTCATCTTTCGGCAGGGTCGCATACAAAAACAAGATCGAAGCCCTCCCCAACCGGCCTTTCGACGGCATGACTTCGCTCACAACGATGTAGGTTTCCTCGGCTTACGTCAGCGCTGTCTTGCTGTGTTGATTTTTGATTTGTGTTCACTTGAATGCGAGATGTAGAGTGGACTGTCGGTGCCGTCGCTGGGGTGCAGTAGCTGCACTGTTTCAAGTTAATTTTCCCGGCGCGAATTGAACCCTGCTGGCACGCAGGCCTGCGACCAATTGTTCCTTGTGTTCATACACTGACACACTCATTCACAACCTTCAGCTCGTTTTCTAGCAATAACTTGACAACTTTGCCCGCCGGAGCTTTTGACAAGACGAAGTCACTCAAATCCGTGTAAGTCCCAACACTGCAGCTCTGACCTGAGTAAGATGATGATTATCTAGTGATCGAGACGCGACTGTCCAGTGCTGGTCGCAATGACTTTTTGCATGTCAAACCGTCTTCGCACTTACTTTGAATTCCTTACGGCCGACGCAAATGCGAGCAGGGCATTTTCTGACAACAGGATAAAGTTCCTGCCGACGGATTTTTTCGGCCAATCGCCTTTCAAGACAATGACTGATACAGATCTGTGGGTTCTAATCAGTTTGATGCTTCAATGTTGACAATGTTCGACTTCGGCGCTGAAGTTAACATTGTACATGCTGAGCAGAGTCACTGCGGACGCTGGACCGAAACGCTTTGACACTAATGTTAAATTTGGGTGCAGACAAACGGCGTTCGCGAGAAACCCTGGATTGCGCTTCATCGGTTGTGTGCCGCAAGCTCACTGCATTTCCAACCGGTGTGTGTGCTTCTGCGACGCTGGCTGGACTGGAACATCTTGTTCCACGCCCTGCACCTCGAGGACGTTCGGGTCTGACTGTGCACTTGACTGTAATTGCGTGAATGGGGCGAGCTGCGATCGTTTTACCGGCGCTTGCACGTGCACTGCCGGCTGGACGGGCGCGTCATGTGCTGTGCCGTGCTCGGCGGGGACGTACGGGCCCAACTGCACGTCGACGTGTGCCTGCAGCAATGGCGGCACGTGCGATCGTTTTCAAGGATGCATCTGTACGGCCGGCTGGATGGGCGTTTCATGCTCAGTGCCGTGTTCGTCCGGATCGTATGGACCCGGATGTGCGTCGACATGCACGTGTAGGAACGGCGCGACGTGCGACCGCTTCACCGGCGGCTGTACGTGCACCACTGGCTGGACGGGGTCGTCGTGTGCGACGCCGTGCCCAGCCGGAACATTTGGCCCCGGCTGCACGTTGAGCTGCACGTGTGAGAATGGTGGCTCTTGCGATCGCTTTACGGGCGCATGCTCGTGTACTGCCGGCTGGACGGGCGTGTCGTGCACGGTGCCGTGCCCGGCGGGAACGTACGGCCCCAACTGCGCGTCGACGTGCGCGTGTGACAATGGTGCCTCTTGCGATCGTTTTGCGGGCGTGTGCTCGTGTGCGGCTGGCTGGACGGGTGTGTCATGCTCTGTACCCTGTCCGTCAGGAACGTACGGTCCAGGATGCGCGGTCGCTTGCGCTTGCAATAACGGGGCGGGTTGCGATCGTTTTACCGGCGCTTGCACGTGCACTGCCGGCTGGACGGGCGCGTCATGTGCTGTGCCGTGCTCGGCGGGGACGTACGGGCCCAACTGCACGTCGACGTGTGCCTGCAGCAATGGCGGCTCGTGCGATCGTTTTCAAGGATGCATCTGTACGGCCGGCTGGATGGGCGTTTCATGCTCAGTTCCGTGTTCGTCCGGATCGTATGGACCCGGATGTGCGTCGACATGCACGTGTAGGAACGGCGCGACGTGCGACCGCTTCACCGGCGGCTGTACGTGCACCACTGGCTGGACGGGGTCGTCGTGTGCGACGCCGTGCCCAGCCGGAACATTTGGCCCCGGCTGCACGTTGAGCTGCACGTGTGAGAATGGTGGCTCTTGCGATCGCTTTACGGGCGCATGCTCGTGCACTGCCGGCTGGACGGGCGTGTCGTGCACGGTGCCGTGCCCGGCGGGAACGTACGGCCCCAACTGCGCGTCGACGTGCGCGTGTGACAATGGTGCCTCTTGCGATCGTTTTGCGGGCGTGTGCTCGTGTGCGGCTGGCTGGACGGGTGTGTCATGCTCTGTACCCTGTCCGTCAGGAACGTACGGTCCAGGATGCGCGGTCGCTTGCGCTTGCAATAACGGGGCGGGTTGCGATCGTTTTATCG
>CALSCQ010001390.1:9571-45909 GCA_943704525.1 Pigoraptor vietnamica | reverse complement strand
GGGATCGCCAATTTCGTGCGCGGCGTCGAAGGAATCGTGGAAATTCACCTTCACCAAAAAATATAAGGGATGTGAGCGCATGAGGGCAGTGTGTGAAAGGCACAGGAATAGGGGACCGCGACGACAGCGCACGTGAGTACTCGTGACACAAGAGAGAACACTACACATACATTGCAGGTCCGCTCGGAGGCGGGCACCGGAGATGGGACAGTCAGTTACGTTGCACAATGTTACGCACGCGCACGCACCGAGCCCATGGCTGAGAGGAATCCCTCGTCGACGTCGAGTGCATGCCAGTTGACGTCCGCAACTTGGTGCGACACGACGCCCATAAGAAAAGCCACAAGTTTCTCCGTCGACTGCCAGTGAAGACGCAGTGGGCCGTAAGGGTAAGCGTCAGAATGGAGACGTCACCGCAGAGGCGACACAGTCAGGCCAATAGGGGCAGCGCACCTCGCTCCACGGCTTGGGATACTTGCGCCGAATGTGCGTCGCCGTTGCGTTCATAAAACCGACCCAGTGGGTGTCCTCCGCAAGGTAGTGGTAGGTGCTGTTGCGGCACATCTTGTTGAACATTGCGTCGGGGTACTGCGGAAGCGCAGAAACGATTGTCGTCAGTGTCGGATAGCATTGGCGTGACAATCACTTGGGCAGCGTGGATTGAGGAGCAATTGGAGGCACTCATGCGACGGCGTAAGCTTATGGGCGTTCTCACCGGGTTGCCCGCCTGGAAGGCATCCTGGTGCTTCTGGATGTACTGCGGTGCGTTGAATTAAGCTCAAGCTCAGCCGGATGGTGGCAAAACACGCAAATAACGCACGCCGATTCTCTCACAGAAATTGGTCGTACGAGTGCGGTTGCAACATTCCTCACTCGGACACACCTCCTTGTATATGCCGTACTCGGAGGAAGCAAAGAAGTCCATCGCACGATGCGCGACCTCAATGTGGGTGGAAATGCCGCAGCCGCTGACGACCACAGCCGCGGCCACGACCGCCGCAGCGATCACGATAGCACGAGCCTCCATCCTGCGACTGCGCAACAATGGCATGCAGAGACCGCCTCGCAGCGCAGTGCGTTATGAAGCGTCCCTCCTCGTGGTGCCTGCCCCTAAAGTGTGCAGTGCCTTATCAGTTTCATCGAGTGGTGTGGACAAGGTCACATGACATCGAAAAATACTACTAACGTGACAGTTTGGAGTGTTAGAGGTGTTAGAACTTACCTCCACATCAAGCACAACCAATGAAATTTGTGCGTAAGTAATGGCAGCCACACAGAAATTTCAGCCACACATGTTTGTTACTAAGTTTAGAAAGGGTAACGTCCAATCGCGCTTTCACGCCTCGTTCATCACGCGACGGACCTTCTCCCGCTTGTTACGGTTGTTGTGGCGCTTTCCCTTGGACTCTGCGCCGTCGACCCCCCTGGCGCGATTGTGCGGATGCACGACGCGTACGTGGTCGCCTTTTCCACCGTGCTGCACGCCGCGCACGACAACACCAACGTTCGATTGACGAAAGAAGTCGCGGTCCACCCGGTTGTCGTAGCGCTGTGCATGCTGCACGAAATGAAAACGGATTACAAACACGCCAAACTGACCATGAAAAGTGCCGATGCACGCATACCTTCGGTCCAACAAGGTCGTGTCGGCTTGTGTCCACCGCGTGACCGGCATCTGTTCCAGCGTTGGACAATGCTTTCGGCCACGTGATCGTTGTGAGGTTGAATGCGTCGTCCGACATATTTGGAGGCGCGTGGCAGTAGAGAAGCCTCCCCTGCAATACAATCACCAGAGCGAGGTTGAGGAAAAGCACAGCCAAGTGTCGTGCCAGAAGACCCAAAGAGATACTCACACTGCAATAGTCTTTGAGGATGTATCTCGCCGACCGCGGCTCGTCCGGGCTGCCGTGGGCGGTCATGAACCCTCGCGCATCTGCAGTGACAGCGAGCGTGAGCGACTTCAAACACGACTCAGCAGTCTCCACAATGCACCCACATCCATAGGCACAAAGCATCTCGTGCGCCGTGGGCTTTCGGTTCGGATCCTCGTCCTCGCCGGGGCGCACAATCCGAATCCCGTACGTCGACTCGAGCACCTCGCGCGGGATGCGGGCAGCGACGTGCACAGAGTCAAGGAACAACAGCAGCACAGGCACAAATTCACGCTTTGCCATAATCGCACGCGAACGAACAGAACAGGACGCGGGCGGATATGAGGCTGGCAGGACCAACGTAATCCCTCATCTGATCGATCGGAAGCATCCCATTCACCACAAGCTCCGCCTTGGTTGACGCAAACGACGGAAACACGAGGCCGGGGCAGTCGCACAGGAGCGTCTCCTCATCGAGGAGAATCGTCTGAAAGTGCTTCGTTTTGCCGGGCGTCGCCGACACCGCCACCTTCTTGTCCTGGCAGAGGGCGTTGATCGTGCTGCTCTTCCCCACGTTCGGGTACCCGACAAGTCCGATTGTCTTCCGCCGTCCCTCTCCAAGCGACTCCAACGGCGGACACAACGACCGCAGCAGAGACAAGAGCGCCTCGCGCGTCAATACGTCCGCGTAATCGTCCTTGTTACCATCATCCGCCACGACTTCCACGCCACCGCGAGGTACAGCGCCAGTTGCGAGGCCTTCCTCTGCGGTACGCGCAGAGCGCCCTGCGACGTCGGCCACGCGCAACCGAGCCATCCCGACCGCAGCGTCGTCGGCTATGGCAGCGTCATCATCAGACCCCTCGCCAGTCTCGTCCGCCCCTTCCTCCTCGCCGGTCTCTTCACCAGTCTCCTCGGCGTGCGAATCCGCACCCTCGGCACTGTCTTCCGCACCCGCCTCTTCCGTGGTTACCCGGTTCCCATCGACCTCTTCGCCCGGAGCAGCCGCATCATCTTCGCCGTCGGTGCTATCGCCCTCTTCGTCGCCCGCAGCGGCCTCCAATTCTTCCTGGCGCCTCTTTTCCAAGCTCGCCGACCAAAACGCGCACGGAATGCCGGCGCCGTCGAGATACTCCCGCCACGCCTTGCGCTGCTCCCTGCTCAGCATGTCCGCCTTGTTGATCAGCAGCAGCGTGCGCTTCGTGGGGTCCACCTCGCGAACGTACGTGTCGAGATCCTCCGAGCGGAAAAGGAGCGGATTGCGGGCGTCCACAATCTGCACGACAACATGGCTGCGCTCGATCACCCGCCACAGCTGGCGCCACACTTCGATGTTCCGCTCAAACGGCGAAAGCGTAATGTGCTCGTTCTCCTGCAGTAGCGCTAGCTGCCTGCAATTGCGAACCAAAAATGGTGTGGGAGAGGGGTTGTCATCAGCTTCAATGCGTGCGCACGTCTTTTTCGGTCAAGAGAAATCTCCGTAACCGAAAACGGACAAGTGGACCCCGAGTGCGACGCACCTCCTCCACTCCAGGAAAGTCTCGCGCTCCGTGCGCTGGAGGTCGTCGGCCGAGGTGTCCTCGTCCCACTTTGGCCGCCGAGGCACTCGGAGCATATTCTGGACGTGAAGAATGCGCGCAGTTCAGCAACGCACGAATGTTACAGAGATTGCGAGATCGAACACCAATGCCCGCGGTTCAGCAACGTACGAATGTTACAGAGATTGCGAGATCGAACACCATCAACTGAGCACCCGTACATACAGACTCCAAAGCAATTCTCGACCGACAAACCCACGCACTTTGTTCGCCTCCTGCGCCTCCTTCACGGCGCGCGCCTTCTCCTGCGACATGTGCGCACTGTTGTGCTCGCCGCTCACGACCGTGACGTTGAGTTTCTCTGCAACGCCAACCTCGTCAGTCGTCGGCATACGGCCGAGGTTGTTTGTTACGGCATCTGCAACAATGAATGCGCGCAACGCACGTGCGTATTGAACGAGCACACACCGGCAACGAATTCCGTCCCGGCAAGCTTGGCGGTGGCGAGAAACTCGTCCAGATCCCCCTGCTCCGTAACAGACTGCAACCGACCCCAATCATACCCGTCGTTCATGTCGGTCGTGTGGATCTGCGCCGTCAAGCACAAAGTAAGCGTTGATGCAGTTGTACAACACAGGCAGTGCGGGGCCATACCCACCCAGCCGTCCGCGTCGGCAACCACGCCCTTCTTGAACCGATCGCGCATGATGCTGCGCCCAAGGCCCGCATTGCGCGCCTGCTTCGACTTGCCCATTCTCCAAGGATACCGCAAGATGCAGCTGAAACACAAGGCCTTTCTATCCACTTTTGAAATGGTGCACTCTTCGTTTTGCACGTGGTGGCGATTGCACTTGGAAACACCATTCATAGGTGTGTTAGGCCCTATGACACCATTTCGGGCATTGATTTGAGGCAGAGTCTCAAATTAATAAGTTTTCCAAAGAAAGTTTCAATTTAATTTTGATGACGCTTGTGCAATTCGACATGTTTGCGAGTGCTCGGCAAATGTGTCTGTTGACAGGTCGCCGTCGGCAGCGGAATTTTCGTCCGTGCGTGCAATTTGCGCACTCGCTCCGCGAAAAGTTAAGAAGCGCGCTGACACAAGCGAAAGCGTGAGCGCATCACGCCGACGGGAAAATGGAGGTCCTCTCCGCCGGCCGCGAGGGGCTATGGAGCAGTCTTGTGTCGTCGTGGCCCTACGACGAGCGCTGGCTGTTTGTGGTTGGCACACTCGCCGTGCACAACGGCGTGTTCTGGTTCCTGAATGGCCTCCTCTACATTGTGGACCACTTCGGCCTCTTCAAGAGCTACAAGGTGCGCGCGAAAGCACTCGCGACCGGTGTCCGGACTTATTGACATGCAGTCACTGCCGAGACAGACGGTGCACTGCACGCACGGCACGCGCACTGACGGCCGTTTACATTATGCGCACCAATATGCATGCACTTGCTGGCACGCTTGAACTCGTGTGGGCGAAAACCTCACTTGTATCATTTCAACGGCACTCGCAGATCCGCCCGAAGGACTACCCCCCGAAGCCCCTTATCATGGACTGCCTCAAGACCATCTTCATCAGCCACTTTGTTGTGCAGTGGTTTGCCCTCTACTTTGCGTGGCCCGTGTTCCAGGGCCGCGGCATGACGTCCAAGGGGCCGCTTCCCGCCCTCCCCACCGTCGTGCGGGACGTCGTCATCATGTTCCTTGTGAACGACACGCTGTTCTACTGGGCACACCGCGCTCTCCACCACCGCAGCATCTACAAGTGGGTCATCCGTTGCGTACGTGACGGGCAGTTGCACGTTCGGTCGCGGCGTGTGCTACACAGCTCGCTGACTCTGCCAGCCATTTACGCCGTACTTCCCTTTGGCAGGTACATCCACAAGCAGCACCACAAGTTCAACACGTCGATCGGCATTGCGGCCGAGTATGCGCATCCCATCGAGAGCATGCTCGCCAACACGATCCCCACCGTGGGCGGCGCGGCGCTCCTCGGCACTCACATGTCCACGTTCTGGATCTACCTTGCCATCCGCATCCACGAGACGGTTGACGCCCACTCCGGATACAACTTCCCGTGGTCGCCGTGGCACTACCTCGTCTTCAGCGGCGCCGGTGCGTAAATGTTGTTCGTTCGCAAAGTGTGTGCCTGTGGATCCGCCTTTGGTCGTGGCTGACACTCGGTCCTGATATCCACTTGTGCATCCACTCTCGACTGGCACGGTTATCAATTTCTTGATCGTCGTAGATCGGTGAGTGGGTGCAAGGCCTGTCGTGTCGTTACGCAATGGCCTGCGAACTAATCACTTCCCTTGTTTCCGGTGCGCAGCCACGACTTCCACCACTCGCACAACAAGTACGTCCCTGCTGTCGTAACATCGTGTTGTATGTGTACTGTCCACAGTATCTGACCCAGTCTCCCGTCGGCACAGGGGCAACTACGGCGGCGCACCCACTGTTTTCTGGGACTGGTGAGTTGGCGGAACTGCGACTGTGCTGTGTACACTCACTGCGGGCTTTTTGCTCGGCAGTATGTTACGCTTACGAGCCATGTTCCGTGCAGGATTTGCGGCACCGACAGCGAGTACAAGAAGTGGAAGGCGGCTGGCGGTCAGGACGCCCCCCAAAAGACCGACTAAGGGCGTCTTGGGATCATTGCGAGCACGGCTGCCACATTCGCCAACATTCATGGCCGCCGCGCTTGGGTGTCCGTGTCTAGGCGTTGCATGGAACGCTCGCATAAAGTCCGTTCGTATCCCCCACCCTCTGTCAGACCTCGCATCGAATCAAAGAGGCAAAGTCTATTTTTGGCTCCGATCGGCGGTATTGGCGCGTTGCGGACAACAATGCTTGCACGCGGACGACAAAATAGTGCGCGCTGCTCTCAAAAGGAGCACACACGCGCCACAACCTGCACGCTCCCTTAAAGATTTCTCCGTTGACTACGTCCTGGCCCTCCTCCGGCGGCGAGCGTCAGTGCTGGGCGTCGCTGTGTCGCCAACCGCATCAGTCGCACACGCCCCCTCGCCGTCGTTGCGTTAGGCGCGCGAAGGGGACGTCGCGTTGCGGCCATGGAGCCCCGGCCGCCAAGCATCGCCGTGATTATGAATCCGGAGTTTGCCGCACACGACCCTGAGCAGACCTCGGAGCCCGCGCTACCTGCCCCCAAGCCAGGAACGCAGGGGCGGCGAACGACGGCGCGTGCGACGCACCATGCGCCGCGACCCACCGCCAATCTGACGGTGGTGGTGGAAGACGTGGATGCGGGTGCGCCTGCGGACATGATCATTCAACTGCAGGACACCGCGGACGGCGTTCACCCGGACGAGGGCCACACGGACGCCACCGGTCGCTACCTGCGCGTGTGGGAGCACGACACGCCGTGGTACACGATCGCGTTCACGTTCTTCCCCTTCACGGCGCTCGTGTGTGCGCCTTTCATGATTGTCGGCATCACGCTGACGCGATTCGACGGCGCGCCCTGGAGCGAGTCGACCGTCGGCCTGGACGTGCAGACGGCCCTTGAAATCGTGCTCTTCATCCTCTTCCCCGTGCTCTCGCTGATTTCGGTCGGCGCGCAGCATCTCTATCCCCTGTCGAAGGGGCGCCTGTTGGACCCGATGTCGCACCTGCAGCCACTGCCGCTGCTCATCCGCCCGATTGCGCTCCTCACCGTCATGTACGAAGTGCTCGCCATGTCCTCGGACATCAACGCGGGACACCGCGCGGCGGCGGCGGAGAAGGCGTCGCTGATCGCCTTCCAGCTGGTGGAGCTGTGCTTCATGCTGCTTCTGCTCGCGGCGCAGTTTTCGCCGGAGAAGCGCGATCCCAACAAAAACTCGAAGAACCGCGCGCTCACGTGCGTGCTCATGTACATGTGCATCGTGAACGTGGTCCTGTGGTACCGCTGCCTCGTCGCGGCGGTCGTGGACGAGCAGAACGTGGCGGCAGAGGACCTCTTCGGCGGCAGCACGTGGCGGCTGATACAGGCGGTGCTCCTCCCCTTTCAAGTCGCGTTCCACATGGTCGCCATTCTCTGCTGCTTCGAGTACGGCCACCGCGTCATGCTGTGGCGCGTTCGGATCGTGCTCGACATCGTCACGTTCGGGTGCACGCAGCGCTCGCACGAGCCGATGGACCTCTTCCGCCCGGGCAAGCCGCGGCCTCCGCCGTCTCCGAAGGAAGGGCCCGCACGCTCTAAGTCGCCGCGCCGCACGGGGTCGCTGGACGAGCTCGACCTCAATTCCGAGGCAAGCGTGCGCTCAACGTCGTCGTCGTCAAAGATGCCTGCCAACGCCCGCGCGCGCACAGGAACTCACAGCCATGCGCAGAAGCGCGTTCGCCGGCACTCGTTCCACTTGCCCGACCAGCGCGAGAGCTTTGTGCGCATCGTCGCCGAGACGCTCGGCTACGTTGTGGTGGGCGTGATGCCGTACGTCGCGGCGATTAAGCTCGTCGACAACTCCAGTGACGACCACCTCAGCGTGTCGGCAGACGCGGCGGAGCTGGTGGTCGCGGCATTTGCGGTGCTGCTGTCGGCCCTCATGCTCTTCCTTCTCGTGTATCTGCCCCACCGCAAGCACGAGATCATGTACGGCTCGTTCTCCGCTCTCAAGTTTGGGTTTGCGTCGATCGCCATCATCTTCCAGATCACGCGGCTGAGCCTCGCGGCACACGACCAGTCCCCGTGGAACGCCGCCCGCTGCGCAGGCTTTCTCGTCCTCATCATCGTGCTCGCGTTTGTCGAGACGGTCATCTCGAACAAGGAGAACTGGGCGTGGCCGCAGTCGGCGTTGATGCCGTTCCTCGCCGCCTGCGTGCTGGCCGCCCTCCTCGTGGAGATTGTCTCGGAGGCGTGGGACCGCCAACTGCAGCTCGACCCTGACACCCATGCGTCGAAGGCCGTGAAGGGTGCCGAGCGGTTTGCGGCGATGCTCGGGCCACTCAACATTGACTTCCTTCTGCACTCGGTGGCGACGTTTGTCATGTGGGCCAAGGGCAGCCCCTTGCAGCAGCCCGCGGGAAGGGCGATGAACGCGCGCACCAGCAAGCTCTTCTCTTAGACAGCGCGACCGAATGCACGCGTGCGTGTGATTGTGGTGGTCCGCCCCATAAAAGCGAGGCACGTGTGCCACAGATGGCAATTGGTATGGACGAGCCTGAACAGATTTTGGCGGGGGCGCACGCATTTAGTGTGCCAGAAGGGCCTACCCGTCCGCGGTACCCTCCAACACCTCGAGAATGAGCTCCCGCATCCCGCGCGACTCGTTCACAAGCAGCGGCGCAAGCACAACGCGCGCATTCTCGGCGTCCACGAGCCGCGCACGCATGGCCGACGCGGCCGCAAGGCGCTCGGCGGGGTACTTGAGCGCGCCAAACACACGTCCTAATTGGCGGCAAGACAGCGCAAAGCTGCGCGCAGCCGTCATGACGAGGTCCTCGCGCTGTCGCGGGTTGTCGGCCTCCCCGAGACGTGCGAGCAGTGCCGCAAATTCTTCCGCGCCGGCGAGCGAATCCGGAAGCGAGCCCTCGGCGCCAAACAGCATGGCGTTTGCATGCGAGCTCCGCGGTGACGTCGCCGGTGAACTTACGAGGGAGCGCAGAATTTCGGCGGCAACCGCGACGCCCTTCGGATTCGCGCCGTACATGCTTGTGCGCGGCGACGGCTGCACTACCGAGGCATCGGCGGGCGGGGATGGCCGCGCATCTGTGGCCGTTGCGTCGGGGCGGAGAAGAGCACTGGGCGCACGGAGGGATTGTTGCTGGTGTTGCTCGAGGTCTGCGTGCGCCAAAGGCCAACAGGCGAAAGGATACATGTAAAACATAAGTCGACGTTCGGCTGCGGTGGCTCCAACGCATTATAGGGCGACTATCGCTTCTTCATACTATTGTCGTCACGGCATGCCTGCACAGCCGCGCACAAACACCCCACCGCCCACACGGCGTCGCAATTCGGCGTTCTGCTCCTGCAGTTCGAGCACCATTCGCAGCGCAGCGCTCCCATCGCCTCCTTCTCGGTCCGCGCGGTGGCCATGCACTTCCGCCTGCGAATTATCCCCGAGTTCGTCATGCGGGGCGTCGCCTTCACGCTCCCCCTCGCTCACTGCGTGTGCCTCCATGATGGCGCACGGGTGGCGAGCGCCAGTCCTCGGCTTGGACGAATGTGCGTCTTTGTTTTTCACTGCTCCCGGGCCGATCCTGGATTCGCCGCGACCGTGACGTCATCAGTCCAACTTTGGCCGCAGCACGCACATGCACCGCACTGACACTGAGGGTGAAGACTGCCTCCCCTTGCGACAGAGAGTGTGTCTCAGGCCGTTACAATGGCAGACTACAGCCACCTTCTGCCGCCGTCGTGGCGGAGTGCAGTGCGCGCATGGCTCGTGGGTACACTTGATTGCCAAGAGTGTGCACGTGACAATCGCGAGAGTGTTCGACTCACGGCCTTTTTTCCCATTTCCTCCCAGGACGAGGACATTCCGTCCTTCGATTACGGTGGCTATGTTGTGGGAGAGAAGGACGACGTGGCGGTTCTCTTTTGCAAGTCACCGGTGCGTCCTTCTGAGCTGTGCTTTGGAGTGTGTTGGAAATGTGCTCTTGATTGCTTGCATCATGCACATTGCGTGAGTATATTTCCGGTGCCGTGCACTTGTTTGGACGTTTGTTTTGTGTGCGTGCGTGCGCGCGTGTATGTGTGTTTGATGTCAAGTGTGGATTTCACGCAGACATTGACGTTTATTGCATTGGAATGAGTAACGTCCCCCTCGCGAACAGGGCGTGCTCGCCGGTCGGCCGTTCTTCGACGAAGTGTTTGCGCAGCTTCAATGCCGGTGGGTTTAAGAAGTCGTTTGGAGAGGAATGTGTGCTTATCGCGTATGTATAGGGTGTGTGCAGTGAGGGTGTGCAGTATGAAGGTGACTGCAGTGTGCACTGCGTGTATGTGTGTATGTGTGTATTTGTGTGTGTGCGTGCGTGTGTGCGTGTTTTGTGTGATATGCGTGTGTCTATATTAACAGGTTTGGGCGTGTGAGGCTTGGCAGTGTCGATCTCACTACTTGTTTTCCCTCAGTGTCGAATGGAACAACAAGGACGGCGATGTTCTCGACGGCAAGAAAAACGTCGTGGCGCGTGTGCATGGGAAGGCGCGCAATCTCCTCATGGGCGAACGGACGGCGCTGAACATGCTCGCGCGCGCAAGTGGCATTGCGACTAGGTGGGCTTGGCAGACGGTTGTTGTTCCAGCACAGCCACACAGTGTGTCGGTCGTGTGAGTCTCGCTTTGGGTGCGTATTCTGTCTCATGCTGCGACTCCCCCTGTCAGGTGCAAGGCGCTTGTGGACATTAAGACTGCGCACGGGTGGCGCGGCGTGGTAGCAGGGACGCGCAAGACGACGCCAGGTGTGTAACAGCGGGAGTTATGTGGTGTTCGTGTTCATGTGTTTCAAGTATTAGCCCTCTCCTTCGCATCGATGTGCGGTCGCCGGTAACACAGCGGAGCCCGCGTTTCTCATTTCTCGGCCACGCCCGCACTCGCTAGGCTTTCGCCTCGTGGAGAAGTATGCGATGCTTGTGGGCGGCGCAGACGCGCACCGCATGGACCTCTCGTCAATGGTCATGCTCAAGGACAACCACGTCTGGAGCAGAGGTAACCGCTCGGTCTTCACCGAAAGCACGGAAGGGCGCTTTCTGAAGCAATTCGCTCCCCCTTCCTCCTCTCTCCAAATTCCCTCCTCCCTCTATCTTCGCCTGCGCGACATACACCCAATCTCATTGCGTCACCGTCCGCACATTCCGCATCCTCACTGCGCGCCTGTGTGCAGGGTCGATCACGGAGGCGGTGCGGAGCGCGCGTGCCGTCGCCGGCTTTGCGCTGAAGATCGAGGTCGAGTGCGGTTCGGAGGGCGACGCGGAGGAGGCGATTGCGGCGGGCGCGGATATTGTGATGCTGGACAACATGGCGCCACCCGCCCTCGCCGCGGCCGCCGGGCGCCTCAAGGCAGCGCACCCCCACGTGATCATCGAGGGGAGCGGCGGCATTACGCTCGAGAACATCGCCGAGTATTTCTCGCCCCGTGGGTTGCTGTGGTCGCCGTCGATGTCCGATCGTGCACGCTGCGGCCCACTTCTTATTTTGTTGATGTGCGCATGGCTTACTATTTCCTTCCCCGGTTGTTCGATCGCTGACCGTCGCGCGACCTTTGTTTGCAGACGTCGACGTCCTCAGCCTCGGTACGATTACTCAGGGCGTGCCGCACGTGGACTTTTCACTCAAGATTGAGCGCGGCGTGCAACACTAAACCTCCCTCCAATGCCTCTTCATTCCGGCGCTTGCCGCACACACATGAGGGTCAGGGAGCGACCGCAGCGCCCTTCTCGCTACTCCTTCTCCTTTCTCGCCTTCATCTCCCCCTGGATCGTCCTGTACGTGTGCGGTCCCTTGAGGTTCTCGCTCGGGCCGTGCGCGTCGAACGAGTGCCCCAGCGTCGTCCCCACGCCCTTTTGCGTGTCGTGCCAGCGCTGCTCGGGCGGAATGGACCGGTCCGGACGACGCTCCTCCACAGGTGGGCCCTTGCGTGTCCCAAAGCGGTCCTCCTTGAAGTCATCGGCCGACGAGTAGTGGCCCTGGCCCTGCGTGTTCGAGTCGAACGAATCGCCACCCAGATTTCCGGGGCGGGCTTGTTGGGCGTCCGGTCGCGAATCGTTCGCGTCCATTCTCAACGATGAGGACGAGGTTGAAGCTGAAATGCGCTCTAAACTTCAGAACGGAGCTTTACTTCGCGTTTTGCTTTTCCTTTCCAGCAATGGGGTCTCACAGTGCTGTCACAGTCGATTCAGCCCTCACTGTAAAGTGATGGGGGCGTACAAAAGGGCCAACAAGGCCTGAATGCAAACCGTGCATGGAATGTGTCCAGCGGTGTGTCCAGACATAGGTCTTGCCAATTCGATCATCGGGGTGACACCTCAGTGCTCGTTTTCACCGCTCAAGTGTGTTTATAACCGATGGTTACCCCTGCTGCTCGGCTTCAGATTGTCTGCGTATGTCTCGAGATAATCACAACTTCATCACATCTCGGGCGGGGGTGGCGCAGGGGCATCCGCCTCCGCCGCACTTCGCAGCCGCTCCTGTGCCAGCTCGAGCAGAACGGCGCGCTCGAATTCGATCGGATTGTCAATGTACATGTGGTGTCCGCCCTTCGAGATGCGGATGATCTTGGACGGCACTTGCATGCTGCGCTGGGCGGCTTCGGCGGCGCGGTGGTCCATCCAGTCCCACTGGCCGTCTGCGTCCAACGCAAGGGACGGGAGTCAGCAGACACGCAATCCACGCAAAATGTACTTTACGCGTCCCTCACTTTCGAACCATACTGCACAGTTATCACTCACTCACAGTTATCACTCACTCATCACGCACACAAAGCGCGTACACATGACATATCCCGTAGCGCCAGGTCAGTCACGCACACATGCGCGTACACATGACATATCACGTAGCGCCAGGTCAGACTCACAAATGAATGTTGCGGGCACTTTCAGCTCGTGGAGGCGTTCGGAGAGTGGCCGTCTCGCAAAGGCACCCTGCATAGCACGCGCGCGTGAGACACAATGCCATCACACACAGCTGATCACACAGCCACAAATGCTGCAATCACGCGAGACCCACAAACGACAATATCGTGTTGAAGGCGAGCTCCCCCGACGCACGCCCCGCGCTAATGTGGTAGGCATATTCGCCCAAAAGCTGCGCCTCCGCGTCCGTCATCGTCGGAAAGCGACCGCGCACGACGCGCTTCACAAGGTCGGGACCTGCGCAGTCGAAAGCTTCAGCATACGCTCACGGGCACGCACGTGAATTCGTGTGCGCATGGCCCCCATACGGTAACCACACAAAAACGCACGCACGTATACACAACGTCCGATTCGATACATCGACATGGCAACGATGCGTGTGCGACGCCGTATGCCCACCGAAGCGTCCCGCTCCGCGCACAATCGACTGCGGGGTGACGTTGTAGCCCCACGCCACACGCACGGCCTTGAGCAGCCACGGCTCGGCCTTGCCCGCAGTGTCCGCCGGCGTCTCGTCCGCGCGCTTGGGGACGCCGACGGGTGATACGAGGATGAGCCGCTGCACGTGCTGGGGGTGCTTGAGGGCATAGGCAGCCGAGAGGAACCCGCCAAGCGAGTGGCCCAGGAGCACGAAGCGCTCGATGCCCATCTCGCGGCGCCAGCGCTCGAGCGAGTCGACAAAAAAGGCCTCCGCCTGTGTAATGGCGCGCGGGTTAGTGCGAAATTGACTTGAGGCATATTCATATTGTGTGTGATTCGCGTCGTAGCGCGCAAAGGTGTTTGTGTGGAAAAGACACACGGCACGAGAGAGAAGATGAGCGAGAGACCGCAAGTGCAATGCTTGCTGCGTGATTACGCACACAACATACGCAGCATAGCCCAGGCGCACAGTGGAGTGAGCACCTCTTCCGGCGTGCGGGCGTTGAAGGGCGGGCGCGAACTCCGTCCCATGCCAAGCCAGTCAATCGCGTGCACCGTTACGCCGGGTGCGCGCGCAAAGGCATCGAAATTTCGGTACCAAAACGCAACGCCCGATCCTATGCCGCAAAATGGAGGGAGCAGGCGTAAGCGACCCCAAAAAGGAATGTCGCAAGTGCTGAAGAACACATCAGGCGCGCGAATGGACAAACACGGGATGAACGAAAGGGACGCTGAAACACAAGACAACACAAACGTCGTACGCACCGAACCCGTGCGTCATGACCATAGTGATTCCGTTGCGCTTGTCAGCATCCCCCTCGAAGCTGATCGTGTTCACTGTCGCACCGTCGCCCACAGGCACCTGCTTCACCGTGTGCGGCGCGTGCACGTACGCGGACAAGACGGCCTTCTCCGCGCGCTCGAGCTGCGCGTCGGATGTGGGCCAGTACCACGAAAAGAGGCCTCCCACCACGTTCCACGGCGCCGACATGGCTGTCGCGTCAACCGCACGTGACGGCGGCGTGGGAAAGCGGCGGGAAGCTGCTGCGCTGGCTGAGCGCTGTTGCAGTGCACGCGCGGACGTTGAAAGGAGGCGCGCACGACGCGGGACGGCAAGGACACGGGTGAGGGATCCGTTCGCTGCGCGCACACACGGCTGCGGGTGCATCCGCATCAACGGACGGAGGCTTTTTTCCGTCCGAAGGCTCGCGGGGTGACGGGGCGCAGAGAGGCGAACGGGGCACTTTTGACGGTGTTCGCGCTGACGTGTGTGTGTGTGTGCTGTCGTCACCCCGTTAGGCGCAGGTATAGCGCAAGGTGGATATTACGTGTGGGAGAGTCCCGCCGAAACTGAGTTCCGAGAGTAGTAACCGGCTGTTACGCGAAGTTGTTACCTTCCTGTCCGGACTGAGCGCGCCATTTTAGACCGGCCGACAGTGGCCGGAGACAACGGCCGGTTTGGGCTCAACGTGCGCTCACGTCCTGCCCTTCGTCCAGGCCCATGCGACAGTCACGTGCCTCCACAGCCGCTGGTGGCACCAGTGCGCATGGGGTCATCTCGCCGGCGCCGGTGCCCGTTTTGTGCCGGCCTCAGCCGGCCCGGCCGGCGCCGGCCCTGCCGGCGTGCGGCCCTCACTGCCGCCGGACCGGCTGTCCGGCCCAGTCAGTCCGGGCAGTATGTCGTCCCGGCAGTTGGCCGTTCAGTTGGCTGTGTGCGTGTATGTCCTATTCCTTTGCTGTCAATGTGTGTCCTGTGCGGTTCCCGGCCGGCAGCTGCCGGTCCGGCCACAGCCAGGACGTCCAGCCTTGTTTGGCCCGGGCATTGACACTGAGCCATCGTCTGCAGTGCCGTTCTGTGTCAGTGCCGGCGCTGCCGCCGTTATGCTGTCCAGTCATCTGCCGGCTGTGCATGCACCCGCTCCGGCGACTGTTTTCATCCGGCAGTGCGTGCCTTCATGTCAGTGTCGGTCCACGCCGGCATATTTGCCTTCAGTGCTTGCATCGGCACTACTCAGACTGGTGCGTGCACCACCGGCATTTGTTCAACTTGTCCTGTGCCTTTCCCGTTGCTGCATGCGTACTGTTGTGATGGTCCATATGCGTCGCCGTCGCGTACTCTTTGTCTAACTTCGCTGTCGTGCTGCTCAAACGGGAATGGACAGGCGCAGATTTGCCGTTCCAAGTTCCTATGTCCTACATTTTTGCAGAGCTAGCCCAGTGAACCGCGACAGAACGACGGGCAAATGAATTCAGAGGCGCGTTCATTCATCGTGGCCGTGGATTGACAAACTCCTCCAGCCTCCCTTCGACAGCGCCCATTTTGCGCCATCACGAGACTCGGCCCCTTCTCACGATTGTGTTCACCTCGTCGACGGTCCAATTCTGCACATCCCTCTTCAACGCGTCATTACCGAACAATTTCAACAACCGAGACAGTCGCGAGGCGTGCACTCGGCCATCCGGACACAAGAACGTCAGTTCCTCGTGTGCCGACTTTCCAAACGCGGCCTCGGAACTGCACAGCAGCACGACTGCGTCCCTCACTGACGCCCGGCGATTGCCAGTGTGCACCGCGATGAGCTTCGCGAGTCTTTCGTTCGGAGGTTGGACCGTCGCCACGCAGCGGATCCAAACACGTCTCCAGCGACCGATGCAGTTGGAGCGTGGACTCGAAGACATCGCGATTCGCACTGCTTTGAAACAATAGCGTCGCGGACTTGCTCCTGAGGTCCTTTCCATAATTCTTCGTGCTCACATCGACGGCTGCCGCCCGACTGGAGGTACTGACACCCGGACGTTACCGACGCCAGGCGGCATTGCGAAATCGGAACAGAGTCCACCCGCGCCTTGCACTGCACGGCAACGATGCCCTTCAGCCCGTTGTTGTCCACGCCAAAAACGAGGTCCGCGTGCGCCCCATTGCTGACCCGGCAACACACAGCGTGCGGGTCCTCCACCGCAATCGAGAACGGATCGCCGCCGACCAGGTTGACCACCTTGTTGATAGCGACTGTGGCCGACTGAAGCGCTCTAGGGAACGTGAACCCGGGAGGCAAGAAGGGCTCGAGCAGCGCCGACAGAAGGACGCTCGAGTTGTCATCCACCCCATCACGGCAATATCGAGCGTGCCGTACCAGAGCCCACGCCAACATATCTTCAAAACAATGCCCCTTGGCGTGATGCAAGGCCGCTGTCAGTGTTTTCATGACGAGATCGTTCGCTGGCGCCGCATCGTAGGCGAGTTCGCGAAGAAATTCAACGACCAGAGGCTCCGCCGCGACGTCGTAAGCTTTCGCATCCCCGTCCGAAAAAATGAGGTTCGTGCTGCGAAAGTAGTCGGCGTCTTCCGTGTTGAGCGCCACACGCCGCAACGGATCTGACGGCCCGTCCGGGGGCAAGAATACTGCGGCGAGCTGCAAGCGTCCGATGAACGTCGTGTAGATGGCGTTATTGCGGCGCATAATTCGCGCGACGAGCCACGTCAAGTGGTCCTTGCTGGTTGCTACCGCCGCGGCGCGTGCACGTCGAAACCACTCGGTGCTGTCCGAGCCCCTCGGCGTATTGAGTAGGGCGCACAAAACGTTGCGCACAAAGAATGCGGGTCGGCCGCAAAAGAACTCAAGCTCGCCGGCGGGTATGGAGACTGAGGTCGAAGTACTGCGACAGAATGCGCTGCATTTCCGCAACTGTCGCCATGGCAAATGTCTTGACGCAATGCAGGCGCCCATTGATTCGCGACCGACTGCCGATGTCCCGCAGCACCACGAGCAAATAGTTCGTGTCCGCCATCGCCACAACGATGCCCCGCTCAGCGAGTTTGAGCATGAGCAGCCGCAGCGCATACAGAAGATCGGCAGGCTGCGCGTCCGCGTGCCCGCACTCAACAAACAACCCGGTCGATTCTTCGCGACGGCGCTTGGCGACATCGTCTGCCTCCTGCAGGCCCTCAACGTAGTCGCTCAAGTGAAGCCAAATGCCCGGTGCGATGCCCGCCGTCACACCAATCTCATTGAAGGCGACGACGAGATGCTCGCCGACTGCGTGCGCCCGCAGGTCGTCCAGCACTTGCAGGTAGTATGCCTTAGCACTTTCCTTGTCAGACGCGCCCTTCCACGAATGGACGAGGCTCTCGAACGCAGCAGTAACGCCCTTTTGGCCCCATCCGTTCTCATGGCACAACAGCCAGAGCCTTCGTCGTTCGCTGGCATCGGAGGGTGATACCTGACGTTGCACTGCGAGCGTCCAGACCACGAAGGACGCGATGTAGAGGCGCACTAGGTCGAGGGCGCGTTCCACCACCTCGCTCACAAATCCCGCAAGCAGTTCCCTGAGAAGAACCAAAGCGGTATGCGGCAATTAAAGTCGCCGTACGAATTGTAGCCAGTGATGACAATGCTGCAAGGGAATTCGACGACGGACGCCGGCATCCGCGAGCGAGTAGAACGTCTTGGTCTTGCCCGACCCGCTCGCGCCGAAGAGCGCAAACACGTTGGGAGCCTGAGAGCGCGACTGCAGGCTGATCTCTCTCGCCAGTCTACGCGCAACGTCTCCGAAGGGCCGGAGGCAAGAGAAGGGGATTAAGTTCAAAGCTTTCACAAGTTCCATACAACTTCAGTACATAAATATTTACTAAAATTTAGGTTACTTGTACCCTGCTTGTAGTACAAGATTTCGGAAACGTAATTTTCAGTTAGGTGCAAAGCGTTTTCCGCCTGCTCAGCGGCGATTAGCCCGGAACATGCTTCGTGCGGCCTTCTTCGTTGCGCGACGCCTGAGCGACAGAGGCGGCGCACCTAGCGAGACGCCACGCCGGCGGAAGCATGCAGCATAAAGCAGAAGAGCGCACTCGCAGCAAAAGGGGAGCCCGTTGCCGGCGGCGGAGCCGGCCGAGTGCCCGGCTTCAGTTCGATGCCGGCGACAACGCCGTACAGTCTCGTGTAACAGGACTCTGAGCGCTGTCACTCAGGCACTCACACTGAAGCCGGCTCGCCGGCTCACTTTCAGTGGCCGACAGTCCTTCTTCCCAAATCAATTTGTGCTCGCACTCCTCAGTCACCGACATTCCGGAGGAGCCAGTCAGTCGGACTCGGCCGCCGGTCACTGAGCCGCCGGTCAGATCGCCGTCTCCAGCGTCGGCACGTCGAGCCGCTAGATAAGCCGGCGACGTGACCTCTCCGTGAGGGCCGCCGCGCCTCGGCGCCAGGTCCCCGCATGAGGGATCCGTTCGCCAGTGCGTGCACACACCGGGCCGTCCGGCCGGTACAGGACTGTCCGGCCCGGATCCGGCCGCCGGATGCGCCGCACATCATAGATCTACGCAAAACGCAGGAGCGCCGCGCTCCCAAACACACGCAAAACGCGCACGATACTAACGCCGTATCACAGCCTGTGCCATATGCAGCACGGCCACACCCCTTTGCCGGGTGCCAAATAAGGAAACGGCCGCCGGCGTCCCAGTCACGTGAAAGGGTCACGTGGGGCACTTTCATCAATCTCCACACTCCACCATTTCTCAGTGTTTCGGCTGAATGGTGACAACGCCGTTGGCTCAAACGCCGTGCGCTCAGCGTCCTCGCCCTTCGTCCGGGCCATGCGACGGTCACGTGCTGCCGCAGCCGCTGGTGGCAGCAGTGCACATGGGGTCGTCTCGCGCGCTTTTGTGCCTCCGCGCCGTGCGGCCACGGGTGCCCCTTCGGCGGGCTCGGCGGAGGAAGGGCACGTGCGCGAAGATGCGGCACGCGGCTCTGCACCTGCCAGTGTTTCAGCACCGTGTCCGCGCGACGATCTGACAGCGGAGCAGCGCGTTGCGGTGATGCATGCTGGCGGGTGCCTTGTAGTGGTCGCAGGCCCTGGGAGCGGCAAAACGCGCGTGTTGTGCCGGCGCACGCAGTGGCTGGCGATGGATAGCGGCGTGCCCCCGGAGCGTGTTCTGCTGCTCACGTTCTCGAACAAAGCCGCGGGCGAAATGCGATCGCGTCTGCGCGCTTCGATGGGGGACCTTGCGGCCCGCATTCCCATAGGTGCGTCATATGGTCCTTCCGTTAACAGGAGGGAGCTTCTCATTGTGACGCTGTAACGCGTTGCGTCGCAGGCACTTTTCATGCCATGTGCGTTGCATTTCTCCGCAAGCACGGGCGCGCGGTGGGCGTGTCACCGGATTTTGCCATTTGCGACGATGACGACCGCGAGCGTGTGCTGCGCCGCGCGGTCAGTTCGGTTGTGGGGAAGGACGATCGCAAGAGGGCTGTCGGTGGGCAAGACACCTTGTAGCGTAATGTCATGACGAAGTTCACTCACTTGACTGCATGTGCATAGCTCTCCCTCCGCCCCCAACACATACACAAACACATACACACGCATACACAAAGACATACTCTCTCTCTCTCTCTCTCTCTCTCTCACTAACTCCTCATGCTAACCCCTAACTGCTTTTGGTGCGCAGGACTTGTGGGCAATTTCATCTCCGCCATTAAATCGGAGGGGCGCGCCCCTACGGCACATGACGACGACGCACTCGCGCGGGCGCTCTCCATCTCGCCTGAGGCCGCACGTGACATCCGCACGAGGTGTGTCCTGGCAGCATTGGTTTTGATTAAGTGGACGCACACCTAACCCCTGCGCTGCTGTCAGCTACGAGGCGTCCCTCGCGACACAGAACAAGCTCGACTTTGACGACCTTCTCCTGCGCGGCATTGCGCTCATCGGCGCCGTCCCTTCGCTTGCAACCCGCGCCGCCCACGTCCTCGTTGACGAATTTCAGGTGGGATGTGCATCGATCCGTCGTTCTCCGCGGTGCTATCGGCCAGTTTGGGTCGTGTCTTCCTGTTCATTGTTTGTGGCAACGCGCGACGATCTCTGCACACTCGTCACTCGCGATTCCGTGTGCACACAGGACACCAACGCAGCTCAGTGCGCGCTTGCAATTGCGCTCGCGCGTGCCACGGGCAACATCACCGTCGTCGGCGACCCCAATCAGACCATCTATGAGTGAGTACTGTGCGCCTCTTCCCTGGTATTCGCAGGTCTTTCCCGCGTCGTACACAAAGTGTGTCACGTGCCAACAAGCAAACACATTCCCTCACGACAGGTGGCGAGGCGCCAGTGCGACCAACTTCTCGCGCGTCATGGCCGCCTTCGACAGCCCCACCGTGGTGCGGCTGGCGGACAACTACCGCTCGCAGCCGTCGGTCGTTGCGTGTGCAAATGCAGTCGTGCGTGGGAGGCGCTACGGCGGTCTCGACGCCGTCGACATTCGCGCGAGTGGCCCGCTGGGCCGCATTGTGGAGCCTGTCGTGGCGCTGTCACTCGGCGACGAACGCTGCGCGGCGATGGACATTCCGCCGTCGGAGGCGGCGTTTGTGGTCTCTGAGATTGCGCGGGTGCGCCAGGCGGTGGGGGGACTGAAGCCGGGCCACTTTGCCGTGCTTCTGCGCAATAACAGCATGACAAGGCAAGTTGTCAAACTGGGCCGTTGGTGTGACTGAGGGCAACACGTGACGTGTGCTGTCGTGCGATCGCAGACCATTTGAGGAGGCCCTCCTTGCCGCCGGACTGCCTTATCGAGTACTCGGCGGCGCTCGCTTTCTCGAACGGGAAGAGGTCAAAGTATGGTGAGCGGATTGCGTGTGGTTGTGCACGCGTATGTCGCCTTCTCACAGATCACGTGACTTCCCTCTTCTTAACAGCGTCGCCTATTTGTCCTATGCCCTCAATGCGAGCGACGTCACGGCATTCAAGCGCGCTGTGCGTGTGCCCAGCCGCAACGTGGGCAAACAATCGATTGCGGCGATCGATGCCTTCTGCGCCGCGCACGCTCTCTCACTAGAGGTCGCGTTATCGGCCGCCCATCGACCGCGCACGACCGCCGCACTCGGCAGCGCACAGCGGGAAGGCCTGCTGTCGTTCCTCGGGGTCGTGGACGCTCTCCGCGCGCAGCTGGATGCCCACAGGCCTCTCGCGGAGCTCATCGCAGACACCCTGCAGCTGTCCGGACTGGATGCGCATTACGCCGCTTCGTCACAAAGCAGCGGTGGCAGCCAGTCGGGTGATAGTGCGCTCGGTAACTTGAGGGAAGTCGCGTCCGCCGCCGCCGAGTTCGAGCGCCAGTTTGCGCTGAGTGCGTTTAGCGAAGGCGAGCCTCCCGCTGCCGTCTCGACGCGTGAAAAGCTCCGGCTGTTTCTGCAGACGATGTGCCTTGACCGCGGGACGTGCGGGGACGAAGCAGCTGCGGGGTCAAGCGTCGTCCTATCCTCGCTGCACTCGTCCAAGGGGCTCGAGTGGCCCGTCGTGTTCGTCGGGGGCGCTGCCGAGGGTGTGCTTCCGTCCCTGCGTCCACGGCCATCCTCCCTCAAGTGCGACGACGGCAGCGAGACAGCCGACGATGATGTGGGTTGCGTTCACAGCAACCGCGTGACTGCATGTGCATGTGTGTGCTGAGCGGATGGCGGCGTCTGTGTCTCGCGCGCTTCGCTGGCTTGCAAGCTCAACGCACCAAATTCCGCCTCACAGGAAGAGGAGCGGCGACTGTTCTATGTGGGCGTTACTCGCGCGCAGTGCCTCCTCTACATTACGTGCCCGAGGGGTTCGGCGCCATCCCGCTTTCTGCAGTCACTCCCAACGGCGCACACGGCGGACGCCCCGCCCTTGCTAGACGAGCGCCTCTGTCGCGCACTCGCCGCGTGTGCCAATGTTCCTTGGAGGGGCTATGTGCAGGCCGAGCCCGAGGGCGCACCTGCTACGTGCACTACCGACGCCGCTAGTCCGCAGCCGCCGACCACCGCCGGGTTCTGCTCGGCGCGGGTAGTGTTCGAGTTGCAGCCGTCGCAACCGCTCGAATCGCCATCGCCGCAAGAACCGCCCCGCAACGACACCGCAAAGTCGGACGTTCAGAGGCCCATGTATGTGCCGACTCGCACGAAGCGAAAGCGCGCGGAGGGAGGGGACATTCGCGCATTCTTCAGCAAGGAGGCTCGGATGTCGTGATGATACGCACAGAACTTGCAGCACATCCAGTGTCACACAACTACCCGCACGCACACACATGCGACCAAGCCGTTGTATTGCGCCTATTTGATGCGGACCGACTTGACGATCCCCGCGCGAATGCCCGTGGCCTCGCCGCCGTACGGCCCCTGCGGCGCGCTGTACTGGCGCACCTGGCTCTTGCGCTTGATGAGCGCCTTCTCGTATTTGGCGCGGTGCTTGACGCGCGGGTTGCGCTGCTCCTTCTTCCTGCGTGGCGTGA
This sequence comes from Pigoraptor vietnamica, assembly GCA_943704525.1. Lineage (NCBI taxonomy): Eukaryota > Filasterea > Ministeriida > Capsasporidae > Pigoraptor > Pigoraptor vietnamica. Next base: position 23,272 of record CALSCQ010001390.1, on the reverse strand, counting down.
GGCCCTTGTTCTTTTGAATCTGGTAGCTGATGCCGCGCTTGCCGTCGACCGACTCCTCGCTCGCGTCGTTGATGGCCGGCCTGCAGACAGTGACGGCATTAAAACACTATCGAAACGAAAGGGGACCAAACAAGCCACCACATGCCACACACACGCACCTGTGCGCCTCTTCTCGCTCCTCGCGCACGCGCGCCTTCTTCGACTTCATTTCCTCGTAAAACGCTTCGTCGGCGCTGTCGACGTCGTCCATCGCCTTGCGCTTCTTTGCCGAGCCGTCGACAGCGCCCTTGCCCTTCCTCCGCGCGTTCTCGGCTGCCGCAAATGCCTCCGCGGCGCTGCGCTTCTTCAGCAGTTGCTCCGCGGGGTCCTCCTTCCGCTCGGGCCGTCCCAGCGCCGAAATTCCCCCAAAGTCCGTCAGCTCGTCCAGTTCGTTGCGCATGCGCCGCTGGCTCAAACCCTTGCGCTTCTTGTTCGCGTCGAGGCGAATGAAGTTCTCCTCCTCGTAGCGCTGCCGGTGCGCGGCCTCCGCGGGGTCTTCGTCGTCCTCGAAAGCGACGCCGGTCGCGTCCTGCGCGTGAGCAAAGTCAGGATTGCGACAAGTGATAAATGCACGCAGAGCAAACAAACAGCGGACAACCACGCCCACGCGCACAGACGCGCGCCAGCTGACCTTGATTTCCTCCGGACGATCGCTGAATTCGCTCCGCAGCTCGCGCATGACGGAGCTCTTGAGCGCGCGTTCCCTCGCCTTGTCCTCCTTCGCGCGCTTCTTTCCCGCCTTGCTGTCGTCTTCGTACGGGACCGCGAGCATCTTGCGGGGGACGTACTTGTCTGCCTCCTCCGACGCCTCCTCGCGCGATTCCTCGCCCTCGCCGTCGTCGCTCCCCTTGTCGGACTCGCCCTCCATCGCCGCGAGGTTCGGCTTGAACCGCAGGGGGTCCTCCGCGCCGCCCGCCGCGCCCCGTATGAGCTTGTCGACTTGGTACTTGAGCTTCTGGTCAAGCGGACGCATCTTTTCCATCACCGCACGCAGCGACACGAGCTGCGCAATCACGGGGTGGTCGCGCACGGAGCGGCCGTCCGCCTTCAGCAGCAGGTAGAATGAGATGTTGACTAGGTAGGAGAGCATGAGCTGCAGCTTAGTCTCGAGGTAGCTCACTCCCTTGGACGTCGCGAGGTCCCCGTTACGCGCGCGCTCGAGCGTGGGCAGCAGCTGCTCCTGCACCGTCGCAATCTTGTCGCGGAACTCCGCGAGTAGTTCGATGAGCTCGGGCGCATCTTTCGCGATGAGCTCCAGCTTCTCCGCCTTGGACAATCCCGAGATGTCGCGGCGGACCGTCTCCGCCGTGCCCTCGTCCACCTCCATCGCGTCGTCGTCCGCAGCGCCGCGCTTGCCCTTCGCCGCCGCCTTCTTTCCCTTGCCCTTCTTCAGTTGCTCGCCGAGGGAGTCGTCGGGAACGCCAAAGTCGGCGTCCGAGAGCCTGGCCGCCTGCTTGTGTTGCAGGTTGCGCGCCTCGCGCTCCTCCTCCTCTGCCGCCTCCTCATCGTCCGTGCTGTGGCCCAGGTCAGCGTCCACGTAGTCCGTGTTGTAATACGCAGAGCGGCGCTTCCCCCACTGCTGGTCGATGTGCTCTGAGCCGTCGTCTTCCTGCCCGCTGTCGTCACTCTCGCCGCCACTCTCTTCGCTCTCGTCAGAGCTGCCGGCGCCACCCACGTCCATCACCCCCTCGACGTCGTCCTCGGAGGCGCCTTCGCTATCCGAGTCCCGCGCAATGGCCTTCTCGCGGCGCATGTTGAAAGTGTCGACGTCGTCGTACACATTCTCGTCGTCCGAATCGACCGCCGTTGGCCGGCGACCCCCTCGTTGGGCAGGCGCAGCACCCCGGCCGCGTCCCCTCCCGCCACCGCGCGCGGCGCCACGACCACCACGACCCCTTGGTTTGGCCATGTTCACAAGAAATGAAAACGAAATCGAAACGATGATCAGTGGTGTGCGTTTCATGTGTTCAGCACGTGCTAAACATCAGTGACTGTCACGTGCCTCGTCCACCTTGTTTTCCCCGTCCCGAATAAATTGAAAACAGTTGAAATTTGGTGCGCATTTGAGGGTCACCCTTCAATGAACATGTGGGCCGTGGTTGTAACACGAATTTGAATTGCTCGTCACGTGATGTTACACCCGGCCAAGCTGCCAGTTCCTTCCTGCGCCACTTGAGAACGCAACTTCATCGCACGCTCAATCTCCGCCTCTCCATAACTACTGAGTACGCGGAAAAGAATTTGGCACATTCACAGCTGGACCTTCAATAGCAAGTGCAGTGTCTGCGCTGCGGCAGCAGCCGCTCCATTTCGTGCGGTGCGTGGAGTGCGCGTTAACTGCGACCATGGGGACGGTCGATGAAGCGCACGTCGTCCACCTACTGGACATGTTTCCGGACTGCACGCGGACGCACATCGAACAAACGCTCGTGGTGGGTGGAGCGCGCGCGACGCATGCATGCGCGATGTAGCCGTGCTTCACATCGTCCACGGTTTGGAAAGAGTGTGCTGCAATTGGATGTCGTGCGCACCGCAACTGGCTGAGATCGCCCGTTTGCAGCGTTTCAACAACAACGTCAGCCGTTGTGCCGACTGGCTGCTCTTCAATCCGGAGGTGCGTGGTGGCTGTCTACTTTCCCTCGTGTGCTGCTCCCTTTCCTTCGCACATCTGACTTCGAGCGACACGCATCGCAGCCCTCCCACGCTTACCCAGAGACGTCGTCCGGTGAGTCTCCCTCTTATGCTCCGTGTGGAGAAAGGGGGCTGGTATGGCCTGTGACGTCATTTGCTAATTTTTGGATCACACGCGCAGATTCCACGGCCCTCGTGCCATACGGGCCCCATCCCTTAGACTCCATAGACGTTCCAGAGGTACGCGAGGGTCCACGTCCGCCCGTGCGCGATGGCTCGTCGGGTGGCCAGCGCAGCACGCCCGTGGAAGTTGTGGATCTGACGGGCGGCAGTGGCGCCGGTCGGAGTCCGGGGAAGCGGCAGCGGGAGGAGGACGAGCAGCTGCAGCGCGCGCTTCAGTTGAGCAAGAGCGAGATGGAGGACGCGAACATGCAGAAGGCCATCTCGGAAAGCATCGCGGAGCAGAACAGCCAGGCGACGGAGACGGCGATGATGCTGTACCGGCTGGGGCAGGACGTCCCGGCGGACCCACGTGACAACGTGCGCATCGAGGGCATGCCGGCGGGTCTTATGAACTGCGGGAACACGTGCTACTTCAACGCCCTCGTCCAGATATTCTTCTCGCTCACCGACCTGCGCAACTGCGTGCTCACCATCGACCCCAAGGAGATCGCCGCGACCGCATCGGACATGGCGTGTACGTAACAAGGGCGCAGTAACCCTTTCCACCGCAGCAATCAATGCGAACTATATCTCTCATTGTTAGTTTGACCGTTCAAATATCGCCATTGTACCCTCCCCTACTCCCCAACCTCCCCACCCCCCGCCCCCCTCTTTTCAACGCCTGGCTGCCACTCACATCCCCATGTGCCATTCACAGCGCGCGAGGCCCAGCAGGCGCGCTTTCTCCTCGAGCTCCAGCAGCTGTTTGCGTTCCTCGCGCTCACCGGGCGGCGGTACATCGATCCGTCCGGACTCCTCCGCGCCATTGTGGGCGACACGGGCCAGCCCATTGCGATCGGCGACCAGCAGGACGTCATCGAGTTCAATGACGTGTTTGTGAAGCGTGCGGAGGAGGCCTTTGCGCGCATCCCCGGTTGCTCTGGGGCAGACAACCCCATCAAACGGTGCGTGGCGTTGCCGTGCCTTTGTCAATGTTCCACCGGTTGTGCGAGATTTTGCGCGCAACACTATGGGGGTCATTTGGAAAGTGGGCTTTTGAGAACCGCGTCCATGTTAGTAGCCCTTACGCCTTGTTCCGTTTCAACTGCCAGGCTCTTTTACGGCAACACCACCGTGTCGGTCGCGTGGGAGGACGCGTCGGGCGCCCCCCAGTCGAGTGCGATGAGCGAGGAGTTCCTGCACATCATTGCTCCGGTGGAAGGATGTGCCACCGTGTACGATTCGCTCGATCACTTCGCGGGCGTTAGCGAAATTGACGCCTTCGAGACACCCGACGGCGTCCGCACGCGCGCGCGCCGCGAGGTGTGGCTGCAGAGTGCGCCGCCGATACTCATGGTACAGCTGCAGCGTGTGCGCTACAATGCGCAGGTCGGTATCGCCGAGAAGCTGCACACGCCCATCGCATTTCCGCGGCAACTGAGCCTCGAGCGTTACTCTGTCGCGCGTCAGGCCAAGGCGCGCGAGTGCCGCGCGCGCGCCGACGCACTCAAACAGCAGCGCGACCGGCTCCGCGGATGGCTTCACGGCTATACGAACTTCCAGGGGTGCGGCGTTTCGATCCACGAGGTGCTGCGGATGTCGGCGAGCTTCGTCGCGTGCAACAGCATCGAAGGATCCTGCGTCAATTTGGAAGCGCCGAGCGAAGAAAGCGCCGCCATGCAGCGGTGGCTGCTGGAGCACGCAGAGCACTGTGATGCGCGCGTGCGGGAGCTGACTGAGGAACTCGCCGCTGTCGAAAACGCGATTGAGCACTCGTTCGACGAGCTTCTGGCGGACCCGTACGAGCTGCGCGGCGTGCTTGTGCACGACGGCCAGGCAGGGACGGGTCATTACTGGGCGTACATTTGCGACAGCGTCGGCCAGTGGCGCAAGTTCAACGATACGACAGTATCGATCGTCACCGAGGAGGAAGTGTACCGCGAATCGAGGGGCGGCCACCGCAACGCCAGCGCCTACTGCATTGTCTACGTCGACCGCAATCGAGAGGGCACCCCAATGCAAGTCTGCGAGCAGCTCGCAGCCGTGGTGCAGGCGGACAACGCGAAAATGCGCGAGGAACTGGCGGCGCTGCAGCCGCGCGGCGACGTGCCCGGCGCAGAGGCATCCGCCGCGGACCCATTGTCCTTTGTGGACACCTCTTCGTTTCCCGAGCCAATGGATATCCAGACATTCAGTCAGATGGAGGCGCTCGCCTCACCCCCGCAACTGGCCGGGGGAGCGCCGGATGTGCCCGCCGTGCCTCCCCTCCCCGCCGACTACGGCGCCAAGGCAGCGCAGGAGCACGCGCGGTCGCACGAGCCCGTGGGGCAAGAGCCTCCGTCCAAGGCGCGCCGCGTTGGCCCACGGCCCCTCCTTGTGCCCATTCCTCGCTCGCACATCGATCCCACGCGGTGGCAGCAGGAATTGCGGCGGGACGTTGCGCGCTATACCCGACTGGGCCACGATAGCAACCCGAGCACTCTCCTGGCAGGACTGCCCGTGTATGCACTGCTCTGGGAGCGTGGTGGCGGCTCACAGACTCCCCTCTTCCTGCGCACCGTCGTGGAGGGCCTCGTCGTGCGCGATGCCGGCGTTCCTACGGCGCAGCTCACGCCAGAGCAGGTGGCGTACTACGAGGGCCTGTGTGCGGAGGCGCGAATTCCGTTTGAGTCAAATCGCCCCCCTATGTTTGATACGGTGCGACGCGCGTTTCGCAAGTGCCAGAAGGCAGCCCTCCATTTTGTGAAGGGCATTGAGGCCGTCGAGAGGGGCGGGTGAGCGTCCTGTGAGAGGCATGTGTTGCTGCGGTGGCCAGTGTGTGCATGTCATGCCTGTTGAGCCGGCGTGCAATTGCGTAGTAGTTGAAGCTGTTGTGATATCTCACCGATCGTGCCGTAGTTCGCATGTGGACTTCTGCCACGCGTTCCACGCGGCGCGGTACAACGTCCAGCTGCTCCTGGATGGCGCGCCGTGTCTCCCGATGGAGTGCTTCGGTGCATTTCTCGGGCGCTCGACGAAGGTGCGGCGGGATTGTTTGTTGCCGGGATGTGCGGACTTTTTTGTGGTTGGCGCAGACAGTTATAACAAGTCGTTTGTATTATTGTTGATACTTATACTTGGAAATATTGGCAGTCGCTGCTTGCGGGGGCGCGCGCTGTCCTCTGGGACGGAGGGGAATTTGCCGTAAGCGACAGGACGGAAGCAATCGGCGGCGTTACGCTGGCCGTGCGCGTCGTGCGGCTGTTCGTGACTGTCGTGAGTTCGTCGGTGGTGGTTGGTGGCGGTGCGGTGTTTGATGCGGCGTACTTGGAGGACCTCCAGAACGAGTGGATTGAAATTGCGATGCGCCTCCAAGAAGACCCAGGTGTGTGAGCGCGTGTGCGTCCTTTCGGATTACTTAACTGGCGCAGTTTAACCCCCTTGTTTCCCCTTTGCCTTTCATCTCACTAATTCTACTTTCTTGTTCGCTCGGACTCGCTAGCGGTTGCCGACGCCGTCCGTCCGCTTGTCGAATCGCTGGTGGATACCGGCACTGGCGATCCCGAGGTTGCGCTTGCCGGCGAGGGCGGTGCTGGCGCGTCGTTTGGCCGCCTTGCACGTGCGGCTGGCGTCCCTAAGGTGCTCAACTCAACTGATGCCGACGCCGCGCTCGAAAAATTCGATCCCGAACAGCTCTCACTCGCGTATAAGGAGGCGGTCAAGACGTTCGGCGCCCTTTTCGGGGCTGGCGTGGCGTAGTCGAATGACTTTGCGCCGGCGGCAACCGGAGAGTGTGGCGTGCAGTGTTATGCTTGCCAAGTCAGCTGTGTGCCTTTGCGTGGAAATAGTCGACGCGTGCGATTTCGTCTGTCAATCGATTTTCGCGTATTCGTTTGCGTTTGTCGCCACTTCAGTTTCTGAACGGGAGAGAAATGAACATATCACCGGACGGGTCCCTTCAGCCGCGTTAAATGCTTGTTCAGTCATTTTTGAATTGGCGGAACGCATGTCAGTGCTCCTAAAGCCGTGCGCTCGTGATGCCAGCATTGGCCGAGTGTTGTCTGCCGGCGTTCCAATTCCATGCTGGTCTCGCGCACAGTGACCGGAGATCGCCGTCACTGAAACCTTTCCACGCAGCGACCACACTACCGGCGATGCATGTGTAGATCATTGAAGCCGGCCTCGTCGAGGTCGATGATGAGGCGGGCGGGAGGTGCATTCTCGCTGAACCCGGCAGTAGGCGTGGTGGGCGCAGGCCCCGGCCGGGCCCTCGTGCCGCCGTTTCAAAAATTTCAGATTCAAATTTGGACTGTCGTTAGACAAACCGCCCGCGCAATTATTGTGTTAACGTCCCCTTTGCTGTCGACGCCAAAGTCTCTTCGCTTGTGCATACAATGTCGAGCGAACTGCCTCCCAACCGTGCGGGTGCGGTGTCGGTGGACGTGGACGTGGACGTTACAGGGGTCCATGATGAACATATGCATGACGCGGGTGACTTCGTCGACGCCGCGGACAAGGCGGCGACATCGAGTGTGGAACGCGCAGCGGCTGCGCGAGCAATTCTCGCGAAGGCGCTGCCACCCGAGTTGGTGCACCCCTTCGAGAAGGTAAGGGCGCTCACGCAGGCATTCACGGAAGGGGTGGACGTCAAGATACCCGCGACGCCAGCAGCGGTGATGAAGCTCCTCCGCTGCGAGGGCTCCGACGACGACGACACGAAGGCGGCCATACGCGAGTGGCTCACGGAGGGCGACAACCTCGAAATTGACGCTCTCGGCGCTGTCGAGTCGGCTGGCCGTCCTGTGCCAAACACGCTCCACGAGACAAAGCAGGGGGACGGCAAGTCGAGGCCAACGACTGGGGAAGCTGTGGTGCACGGGCCCCTTCGCGCCCTCCTCTTCAGCGTGCTCGAAGAGCTCAAGGACCCCTCCTTCAACTTCGACGTCCACCATAACGTGGCGACAATCACGGCGTCCAAGGCGACTGATAAAACTTCCGGCAGGGTGTCCGCGAAGAAAACGTCGGAGGCGTCCGCGAAGAAAACTTCCGAGGAGTCCGCGAAGGCCGACACCTCCGACTCCAAGCGCGAAAAGCGTCCCTATGCCCAGGTCGTGGCACCGTGGCTTGACCCTGCCGTCGACGTCGTGTGTTTCGTGGGGGAGGACAAGGCGGCGGACACGCCGGCGAAGGAGGTGCTCGAGCAGCTGCAGACGCCGAATCGATACAGGTTTGGCCGCGAGACGCACGGCACGATGGAGTCGCTGCTGGCCGTCACGGGCACCGGCGCGCGCGTGCGATTTCTAGAGCTCGTTCCGAAGGAAGGGTCCGTCGGGTCGTTGGAGGCGCGCACACTGTGGGGCATCGGCTCTGACAAACCCGGCGATTCGTCGGTCGAGGACAATCCACTCGACCTTCGCAAGCCGGGTGATCGTGTGCGCCTGGTGGGGCTCGCAGTGCGTCTCTACCGCGTCCTTCGCGGCCTCGTCGAGTTCCACGCGCCCACCTCGCACTTCAACGCCGAGAGTCATGCGAAGGCGAAGGGCGCCCCCGCGATTGTTTTTGGCGACAAAGACCTCGACAATAAGCCTATCGTGATCAAATCGCTCGCTCGCGATCGGGATGCTATCGTGAAAGGGATGGGAAGCATCGCAGCGCTGCGAACGCTCTACGAGGATGTTCGCAACGCGTCGCCAGGCATGCCCTACATCGTTCACGGCCTGATCCCTGACGTAGTTGGCCATGTCATAACCTACGACATTGGCTTTCGCCGCATCCCGCGCACAGTCGCCGAGGCCCAACTCGCGCTGCGGTGCGTGCTCGAGGGGCTCGCGTGGTTGCATGCGAAGGGCGTCGTCCACCGCGACCTCCGCTGGCCCAACGTTCTCAAGGTCGCCGTGGACCGCTTCGTCATCATCGACCTGGAGCTCTGCGCGAAACTGGACGACAAGCGGTCGGCGGAGTGGCCCACCGAAGACATGCTCCGCGAAGAGTTTTGGCCGCCGCGCGAGGACGATGAGGGATGGTCGCCGAAGCACGACTTGCTGCAGATGGTGCAGCTCATGTGGACGGCCGCGGAAGGCGGAAAGAAGAAGACTAACAGCAAGACGAAGAAGGGCGGTGAGACGAAGGAAGTGGGCGTCGCTGCCGACATCCTCGACGACGCTACTATCAAGAGCGTGCTCGGTGCGCTGCGGACGTCCAGCGCGACTGCTGGAAGCGGTCTCGCGTTGCTTCGTGCTACTTCGTCCAATTGATTTGCGCGTATGCTTCTGTGTGTTCGCGTGCGTGCGCATCTCTCATGAAGGTATTATTTGTCGCGATGACTGGTCCAGCATGTCCCCGTTGGATCATGTGTTCTTTCGACGGCTTTTGCGGTCACTGTCATAGCCATAACATCACGGTCGCTGCACGTAATTATATCAGCGCATCGTCGTTGTATTCCCTGGGGCCAGTAACGATGGTCGGGGCAAGGTCGTGCCGTCCAAGCCTTTACCTGTAGTTTTCCGCTCCGAGCACGCCGTTGGCCGCCGTGTAACACCCCGATTACACAGCCGCATTCGACCGCTCAGACAGTGGAGTGGTAATCACCTGATTGCAATGCTGGAGAAACGGGCACGCAGGCGGCGTCAATACCATCGTGTCCGGTTGGGATGTGGAGACGTATCACCAACGTCACGTCCTCCGTTGCCTTCAATTCGCTATCGGGATCAACCAAAGGAACTTAAGTCGTCCGGCCGCGCCCTGCCGCCACGGACGGTATGTGCCGCACTATTGCGGCTCTCTGTGCGGAGTGCATGCTGGTGGCTGCGACGGGCGATTTTGCCTGAGGCCAGTCGCCCGACAAAAACGTTGCCGCGGCCGCCGGCCAGCCTTCCGGCAGTTGAGGCATTCAGTTCCTTTTGTGGAGCAACTGTGCCATTATAGTCAGTCCGACACCCGGGCAGACTGAACAGCTGATGATGCCTGGCGGCTTTTGTTGCTGGGGCCGATTGATGCGACTGTCGTGAGTCAGACGGTTTACCACGCATGCGCCGACTCTGTCATTGCAGGTGCCCCGTTCTTTGAATTTAGAAGGGGGTCGTGCGAACATTTTCTCTTTTCTCTTTGGTTTGTTTCAAATTTGCCCGCCGCAATCGCCTTGAACAGCTGCCTTCCCTGCCGTTCCGCGTCCCACTGCCATTGACACACATATCTCCATGCACGCCAGACGGAGTCCAAATTAATTGTGCATATTTATAAACGGGTGCCACAGACGCAATCGATACAGGGTGATATGTACAAACTGAAGTGAGCAGCAGCAGCCGTTGGCGAGCGGAGGATTCGATTTGCCGCATCACAAAATGGTGCGCGACGAGCGCTTGCTCAAGGGCGGCGGCGGCGGGTTCAGCGCGAGTGGCGAGTCCGGCACGTCCCCATCAAGGTCAATCCCCATGTCCGGACCATCGACGTCCACGTCCACCTCCGCGCCGTCCGCGTCGTCGTCCCCGTCAAACTTGTGCAGCAGGCGGATCAGCTTCTCTTGCGCGGCCGATGGGCGCGTGTAGAGCCGCCTCACGCCATCGAGGGTCGACTGCAACCGCACGCGCTTCGAAGACTCGTCCGATGGCATCGATAGCGGCGGTACGGAAAATTCGTCGCCCTCCGAACCACCATGCATCTGCAGACGCGGTCGCGCCGATTTTGGCCGCTGCAACGGCGCACGACCGACTCCGTTGTTGCCGTCAGTCGACTGGGCGACGGCGTCGTTCCGCGCAGGAGAGTGCGTGGCGGTGAGCGCACTGACATCATCGCCGCCCGGCGGAATGGGGGGGCTCGTGAGGGCGCGCGCATGCGCCGATTTCGGACGCTCCGCTTGCGATCGACGCGACAGCAGACGCGGCTGTGGCGTGTAAGGTACGCAAACAACGGGATTCTGCGCAGAGGCGTCTGCCTCGGGGACAAAGCGCACAGCGCGCGAGGGCCGGCGCTCCTCCGCAGCGGGCGTATTCGCTGCCGTCGCAGCACCTGCATCCGCGCCTGTTGACCGCGCGTCCGAACAAGTGTCTACCTTTTGCGAGGTAGATTCCGGCCCAGCAACAGCCGATTGCGGGTGTTCTGTCGGAGGGGCGGTCGAATGCGCAGCCACGTGGCACTCGGACTGAGCGGCAGCTGTTTCCGAAGCACTCGACCCGACGCCCGCAGTTGCAGTTGCAATTGGCGCGGATGCTGGCGTGGGTTGACTTGCAATAGCCGGTGCCGTAACAGCCGATGCCGACACGGCACTCGCAACAGCAGTGGGTGGGGTCGTTACGGCTGTCGGCGTAGGAGGCACGGCAACTGCGGGAGCGGATACGGCGGTCGCCACCACGGGCTTCGAGGGCGCGAGAAGCGGCTCGTCCATGAGGGCACGGTACCGCGCCGCTCTCCGCTCGCGCTCTGTCAAGGGCGCCACGGGCCGCTTCGGGGCGTCCGCAGCAGGCACCGCGGCGGCCGCGACTGTTGGGACGGGCGTTTTCGGTGGGAGAGGGTGTAACATGGCCGCTGCGTGCCACCCGCCACACGCGACGTCCGCAAACCGTGTGCCCGGTGGCGCAGGCGTGCCGAGGGGTTCCCATACGCGCGCCTCGCCCACGCGGCCCTCCTCTCTCAGAATGACGCTATTCGTGTTGCGCCCCCACAAATATGCGACTGCGCCATCCGCGGCGACGGCGACGCTGAACCACTCGCCCGCGCCGATGTAGGCCACCCGCACGCCCTGGAGCGCGGCGAGTGCTTTGGGCTTCAACACGGCAGAGACATCGAGCCCGTGCCCCAACTGGCCGTGCTGCCCGCGGCCCCAGCTGTACACGACGCCACCCTCAGCAAGCGCCAGCGAGTGCGTTCCCCCGCACGCAACGCGCACGCAGCGGCCCTCTGCGAGTGCCTCGAGCTCCATCGGGGCAAGAACGTCGCCGGTGGTGCCGCACGCGAGGCGGTTCCCCCACATGAACAGCGTGCCCTCACTGCACAGCGCGACCGTGTGCGCCGCGCCGCACGCCACCTGCGATATTACCACGCCCTCGAGTGCCGTGACCTTCCGCGGACACGACTCGTCAGCACGCGTGCCATGCCCCAGTTGGCCCTCGCTGCCGCCCCCGCAGCTGTAGAGGGAACCGTCCTCGACGACAAAGACAGAGTGCTTCGAGCCGCATGCGACGGACCGAACGGGACGGCTGCAGACTATAATCGGGCGCGGAATGACAGGCCGTTTTTTGAATTCGCTCTCGCCGTAATCGTACCCGAGCTGTGCGTTGTAGTTACTGCCGAAGCCGTAACACCGCCCCGCGGCCGACCACAGTATCGTGAACCTGTTACCGCAGGCAAGGCCCGCAATGGGCGACTCATCGCCGGTGCGCTGCAACACAACGCGCGAGGGCACGTGCGTAGAACGCGACTCGCCGTTTCCAAGCCTGTCATAGAGAGCAAAGGGGTGCGTTAGCCACGGCCATACTGGCAGATTAGGGACTTCCAGACGCCCCAAGTTGGAAAGGGCGCAAGAGTGTCACCCACTGTCCGCTCGTGCCGTTGCCCCACGCGAGGATTTCGTCCGTTGCCGTTACAACGCACGTGTGGCTAGACCCGCACGCAATGTACTTTGGGCGAATGTCGGCCACGGGGACGGCCGCGGGGGGCGAGACGTCGGCGAGGGACGCCTGTCCATTCTGGCCGTGCTCACCGCAGCCCCACACGAGAAGAGCTTGCGTGGGCGCACGAGGCAGCTGAGCCTCCGTGGTCTCTGACGGCGGCATGGCCGTAAGAGGGGATCATCGCGCACGCATGACGATAGGAATAACTCCTCAACTTCAACTCGACACCACAGCCGAACTGCAGTGCTCGCACACAAGCAAACACACACTGTCACAACACACGACAACAAACTCAAAAAAGCCTCCCGCGAAGTCAAGTGAGGTCGAAGGGAAGGTGCGGATGTGACGGCGATGTGGAGCCAAAATGGCAGGCTTTCATCGGTTCCCATGGTGGCATTTCGTGGCACGTGATCACAGCTGAAAAATGTACTTACAGTTTGAATTGGTACATCAATTATCTATCACAGTTATGGAGAGATTGATTCTAACGAAATTATCTATTAAATCTGTAACGCGAGTGGTTACCTCTGCACGTGCGACCAACACAACTGACACAAAAAGGACGGCTTGTGAATGCAACAAAATCGACCGTCATGGCTCTCCCTCTGACCTCGCGCACCTTCACGCAACTTGCGCGCGCGTTTTCATTCTCCTCGATGTCCCGCGACGCCTCGTCCCAAGCGGCTGCTGTTGATGGGAAATTAACAGACGCCCAGAGGAACATTGTCGCCGCGCACGAGGCTGCCGTGCGCGACGGTCGACAGTCGTACGAAGACCCAAAGACGGGCTACACGGTGTTCACGTCGGCGTTCCACACACAACGGGGAACGTGTTGTGGAAATGCGTGCCGGCACTGCCCGTACCAGCACAAGAACGTGCCCCCGGCGCGCCAGGGGGCCAAGAAGTTCAACGGATTTTTCTACGAGTGACGCCGACTGATACGCGCTGATTTTTCTTCACACGACTACGTCGAATCCGCGTGGCAAGAGCGACGGCCGCGTAACTCCTCACATCAGCGTGCACGAACGGGCTCGATTTCGAAGCCCAAGGATGCACCGGTCGACGCGCGAACGACGGCAAGAACGCATGGACCACAGTATATTTCCGTGTATCATAGCAGCGACGTCGTCTACTTGCTCTTCTTGGTGCGCTTGGCGTCGCGTTGTCGGTAAATCTCGGCCGTGAAAGGGCTGCGGACGTCGCATAAGGACATAAAGTCTGAGCCTAATGCAACTCGCGTACATGCGTGGCAGTTACGACACAGAATCAGACGGCACCTCCCCCC
>CALSCQ010001388.1:0-26913 GCA_943704525.1 Pigoraptor vietnamica | reverse complement strand
GGGGGAGGGGGAGAGGGGCGAGTGTGCACACCATCAGCACGCAGACACACCGAGACCTCTGGTAATTCGAGACGGGCAAAACAGGTTGCAAGCAGAGAGCGCAATGTACAAAGAGTCTATAATCCGAACTGCGACGAGAGACTCTCACGAAGGTCGCGCGCCAACGGAGTGGAGCAGACCACTGCGGAACGACCACTGCGGACACTCCCAGGGTCACCCACCTGACAATCTCAAAGAAGAGGCGGAAGAGGTCGAGGATGATGTCGTCCGCGCGCAATTCAGTGCAGATCACAAACGACTTGACGATCGCAAGGCTCTCGAGAAGGTAGAAGACGCGGGAGAAGGTCGCGCTCGCCGTGTTCGCGACACCGCGGAGTTGCTCCGTGAAGAGCATGAAGATGGTCTGTGAGAGGAGGAGTTAGGGTCAGCGCGATGTGAACTATCGGCTGTATGCGGGTAACGTGCGAATGCAGAAGCGCCAGTACAGTACTCCTTGGTAGGGAGACACTGGTGTCGGTGGTGTATGTGTGTGTGTGTGTGCCTGCGTGCGGGTGTGTGTGTGTGTGTGTGTGTGTGAGAGTGTGTGTGTGTATGCGTATGTGTGTGTGTCTCAATGTGTGCGTGCGCGCGCGCGTGCGTGTGTGTGTGTGTGTGTGTGCGTGCGTGCGTGCGTGCCTGCGTGTGCGCGCAATGTGCGCTGGCAGAAAACGCCGTGCATATAGTTTGTGCTTCATGCATTCCCAGCAGTGAAAGTCATTAACGAACACCTCCCCACCTTCAAGTCAGACTCTGTGTACGGCGCATCGGGCGCAAATATCCTCAGCACGTCCGCGAGGCAGCACGCGACGAGCAGGCGCACGTCCCTGTCCGGGTGGTGGATGATGCCGCTCTTGACCAGGCTCGCCGCGTAGGGCTGAATCTGCGCCGTGTTGGCCTCCTGGTCCGCCTCGGACAGCACGCTCATGAGCGCCTGCGCAGGTGCGTGGGTGAGCGACGCAAAAGTTGACAAGTTTGTAAGTGTCCCCACAGGACAGACACGTAGAAAGGACGGGGACATGCATCACTCCCTCGCTTCACTGCACTCACTTATCGCTCCTTCGCACCATTAACACACAATAAACACAGAGCCTATTCACACTCGGCACGAGTGGCGCAAGTGCGCGTGACGCCCAACCTTAAGGCGCGTGATGAGTTCGCTCGTCGTCAACTTGGCATTGATCTCCTTGACGCCCGCAAGCGCCGCAGGGCCATTCGCCGTTGCCATGGCCGCGCCACCGCCCGAGTTGCGGCCGAGCATTTGCAGCAGACGTGTGTGGCAATGTTCCCCCGGTTGGAGGGGACTGAAAGCTAGTACTGCTTTGGTTGTTGTAAGGCACGCGACACTTGAAAATGAATATAGAGACAGCGAATGTGTGTTTTGCGTGTGTGTGCGTGTGCGTGTGTGAGTGAGGCGTGTGTGTGCGTTGCGGTGCGTGTGCGTGTGCGTGTGTGTGTGTGCGTGTGAGACAAGAGTGTTGGACCTGTCACTGCGCGCGAACACTCAACCCCAATACTCAGCCCATATTGGCGCATACACGGTTCATACTGAAAAGAATTTTGGCGGGAATCCGCGGACATGTCCGGACATATATTTTTGGCGAAAAAGGAATTACTTTTACTATAAATGGCCTTCAGGGAATGTCACGTGATAGCACGTGCGCCTTTTGTCTTTCGTCGCGATGTGTGACATTAGACCAAGTTAAACGCACGCTCTCCCCCTTTACCTCCTTTCACTCACGACACGGGCTTTGAACGACACTGCATTCACTTGCACACAGCAAGGGGAGCGTTGCGCGAGTGCAGCTTTCGGTTACAACGCTGCCGTCCAACGTTGTTACTGCGCTCGTGCAGTTTCGGACGAAGGCGCTTTGCCTTTGTCGCGCTTTTGAGGGCCCATTTCATAAGCAAGCGCGCAAATGACACGCAAGCGCGGCGGCAGTGAGGCTGCCACGCGGGCGAGCAAGCGGCGGAAGGGCGACGATGAAGCCACTGTGCCCGCCGTCACCCAGTCACATGGGCGCCGTGGGAGGTGCGTGTGTTGTGTGTGTTGTGGAGTGGATATGACAGCGTGAATGCAGTCGTTAAAGGGAGAGGCGGATGTGCGGAATGGTCCACTCTGTGTGTGTCAGTACACGCGCGCATGTTATCGTGCGCGTGTTGTGGCATCTCCTCTCATTTCACGCGATGTGGACAATGCTTCGGACTGACGCGCTGTCAAATTTCCTCTGCAACAGGGCCCAACAAGAGGTGCGTGGATGCGTCTTTGTTTTTTACTTCTGTGTGATGGGAGCCATCGATGTTTTCTCTGCGGCTGTGCCTACCTGTGAGAATGACTAATGTACTGTTTGGCTCAAGTAATATTATTGGTGTGCGTGTATGATTCACGTCCCCATTCGTCCATGAACCTGCGACTGTGACCTCTTGCTGTCCCATGGGGCGCACCTATATCGCTGGATTGTCACTAACATCCTTGCCCACATGCTCTCTTCCATAGGACATGTCGGTCTTCTCGCTCGAGCGTTGCGCCAACTGGTTCGCGTCGTACGTCGACGAAGACGCCGAGAGAATTGGACCCGAGGGCATCGAGGCCTTTTGTCGCGATATCGGCGTCGCACCCGAGCACGTGAGTGCATGTTCGCCCACTTTGCATTGCGTCTCAGTGGCACTTTCTGTGTGCGCACGTTCTCTGCGCGAGTGTTACTTACTACCTACCGACCGTCACGGCAGGTGGTTGTGCTTATCATTGCGTGGCGGTTAAACGCCGCCACTATGGGCTACCTTACTAAGGCAGAGTGGATGTCCGGAATGCAAAAATTGGGGTGCGTCGGTCTCCCGTTGCCTTCACGGCCCCTCTGTTGCGCACAGCGCATTTGTCGTATGCTGTTCGTGCAATCGCCTTCGCAATACGCGACGCTCGTGTGTGCATGTCTTGCTGCATCCATGTTCACGAGCAATACGTGCGACGTCTGCAGCTGCGACACGGCGGACAAGATGCGCGCCCTCCTTCCCTCGCTGCCCAACATCACGCCGGCAGAGTTCAAGGAGCTCTACCGCTTTTCCTTTGACTTTGCGCGCGATCCCTCCCAAAAGAGCCTCGAGATGGAGACAGCCAAGGCAATGCTCTCGCTGCTGCTTGCTGGCCGCTGGCAGTCTCTTGACCAGTTTGTGCAGTTTCTTGGGGTGAGTGCGAACCGTGTGTGTCCTCTGGCACCGTTGGATCCCCTCGTTCCGTCCCATGTAACCTGTGTGCCGCATTCACGCCGCAGACGGTGTCGTATAAGGTGGTCAACAAGGATCAGTGGATGAGCATACTCGAATTCAGCTCGACCATACAGGGGGATCTCTCAAACTACGACGAGATGGCGGCGTGTGAGTCACGTGACTGAAACAGCTGCAGCCGACACTGCCCCAGTTGAACCGCTGTAACTAACGCAAGTAACACTGCGTGCGCTCGCAGGGCCCGTTCTCTTGGATGAGTTTGTCGAGTATTTGCGCGAGGGGTCGTCGATGCAGTAAGGGTCAATAGATATATCATAACGGCAGATTTCAGTAGGCGTTCCCGTCACCATTTTTGGCAATCATGTCACTTTCAATTGTATTCGCCTTGCATTTTTTGCCTCAATTTCCGCACGTTCTGCAAATTGATGGCACCTTTTGACCGTGGCACACGAGTGCTATTTTGGACACGGGGCGTGCGACCGTCTCCCCTCACACTCACTCACGTGTGTGGCTGCTTTTCACTCAAAGCAGAAACATAGGAAATAACGGCCTCTCGCATAAGACGCGCAAGACTCGCGCTTTCAACCATCGCTGCAATCTCCGTTGTTTTTTCTTTTGTGCATCCTTCTCCCTCTCCCTCTTCTCCTCGGTGCGAGTCGCATTCCATAGTCTCCCCGACCCGGCCGCCTTCCTCGTGATGCGAATATTGCGGCACGATTACGACAGCGCTTAGCGCGCACTCTCAACATGCGGCATAGACGCAATCGTGCGAGCCCGCGGGCGCTCGCGTACCTGCTGCTCGTTGTCGCGGCGTCTCTCGCAACTGCGCGCGCGTCCATTTCGCTCGCGTCGTTCACCGCGCCGCAGAACTCGTGGCAGGGACAGTACGTGGCGACATTAACCGGCACCAACTTGACGTCCGTGAGCTCGATCACCATTCGCGACTCTTATGGGCACTCGATGCCATGCCTCAAAGTGTCGAACGCGCTTGGGTTCGCCGCGAATTGGACGGCGGCCGCGTGCATCGTCCCCGCGTGGTCGGCAGAGTGGCGACATGTGTGGTCTGACACGACGTCGGGTCCGCTGGACGTCGTTGTCTCGCAGACGAACGGGTCAACGAGCACGCTGGTCGGGGGATGGCAGTACAGCTGTGGGTTCGAATCTGATGGGTTTTTTGCGGCCTCGCATGTGGCGTTTTTGCGCTTGTTAGGAGACTCGTTGCATTTATCGTGTCCCTTTGCGCCTGTTAAGTGACTCATTTTATCTGCCATAACCACGCGCAGTCGCGTGCATCAGCGGCAACTTTTACTGCGGCGTGGACTGCGCTGGGTACCACTGGTGTAACGGCGGCATACTCTTTCAAGAGCAGCCGTGCCCCGCGAGCACCCCCGTCTGCCTGTTCGCGGGAAACTTCTCCCTCCCAGACACATCGACGCCGTGCACGCGGACCCCCGGCGGCGTCAAGTGCTACTCGGGTGGGTTGCATCGCCGATGGCGTTTGGTCGATGTCGCACATCCGTTAGGCATCCGGGCTAGTGTTCTGTTGCAGTCCCTTTCGCATGCACGCCGTCACCCAATGCCGTTTCGCTGTGGACTGAGAAACTCGGCCATGAATGCGCCACTGACCCTCGCGCACCGTTCCTCGCACAGCCACCAAGATATTCCCCGACCCCCCATCGGGCGGGTCCACCGACAGCGGCAAGGATGTCGTCATCCCCGTCATTGCGACAGTGGTTGCCACTGTCGGCGTCGGTGCCGTCGCGGTGGTCGGTGCGGCGGCGACCGGCATGCTGGCAGGCAACGCGACGCTGGCCACCGCTGTCCCCGTGGGATTCGGCATTATCGCGGGGGCTGCCAAGGGGCTTATCGGCCGCAAGCGAAAGCGCGACGGAGACGGCGGGGACGGTGGCGGTGCGGCGGGCGACGGCTCGGGCTCGGGCGCGGACAAAAAGCGCCGCGCAGGTGACGTGGAACTGGCGGAAATCGCGACTCCGCTGACTGTGGTGACGCCGCACAGCGAAGGGGGGGACGAAAGTGCGCTGCGCGAGGGCATCCACCGCGCCGCCGAAGCAGGCGATGCCGTCCTCCTGTCTTCGTGCGCTGGTGTGGCGCGGCTGCTGTGGCTATCGACTGCCGGGCGAGTGGCGTTGCTGGACGAGCCGACCGTCGCCGGCGAGACGCCCCTCCTGACGGCGTGTCGGTTGGGTCACGCTGAGTGCGTGCGTGTGTTGTTGCAGCACGGCGCAAGCGCCACGCGGGCAGGCGGTGCCGGGCACGCGGAGACGCCCCTCCACGCGGCAGTGTCGGGCGGTTCGGCCGAGTGCGTTTCGCTCGTGCTGGAGGCACTCGCTGCTGTCGGCGGCGACTTCAGCTCAACCGCCGATGCAGAGGGCGGGACAGTGAAGGCCTTGGACGTGCGCAATGCCCAGAGGGACACGCCGCTGCACATGGCGTGTGCGCTGGGCTTCGCTGCGGCCGTGGATATGCTGCTTGCCGCCGGCGCCGATTGCGAGCGCGTGGATGGGCTGGGTCGCACGCCCCTGTGCGTCGCTGTGGCAACAGGACAGCCGGACTGCGCCTTGCGTATAGTGCAGAGCGGCCGTGGCGTGGGCGTGCACACGTGCGACGCGCGGCGACAGTGGAACGTGCTCCATTGGGCAGCTGCGAGCAACGAAGCGGCGGTTGTGACGGCGCTGCTGGCCGGCGGGTACCTGCCCCTACGTGACGGTGTGCCCAACGGAGAGGACGAAGGCGTCACTGACCCCGTTAACGCGCGTGCATCCAACGGCGAGACGCCATCGTGCGTGGCGGCACGACAGGGCAACGCAGAAGTGCTCGGGGCGCTTGTGCTTGCGGGCGGGAACTTGTCTCTAGCGGACGATGAAGGTGCGTGGCCCGCACTCCCATGAATGTACGCGTCCGCTTTGTATTATCCTGCTCCCCGCCTCTCGCTTTGTTGATTCGCCGTCTGTGCAACACAGTTTCCTGTGCGCCCCATACTGCCGATGCCGTTGCGCACGTCCTCTCATCACTCGATGCTGTTGACTGCAGGCAAGACACCCATGGACTACGCGGCCGCAATGGGCATCACTCTTCCCTCCGCTGCCCAACAGGCCCTCGCAACGTCCCCGAGGGACACAACGGGCTCTGATGCGTACAGCAGCGCGTTCTCGCCCACCAGCGCTGTGCCTCCGGACGTCGCAGTGCCAGCGTCGCTTGACGGCAGCACTCCGCCGGCCGCACACGAATACGGTGTCCCCGATCTCACGGCCATGTCCATGCCGAGTATGTCGGCGACGGAAGAAGCGCCGTCTGACGAAGACCCGCGGGAGACGAAGCTGCGCAAGCACAGAGAGGCCAATCAAAAGTACGTCTGCGCACGTCTGTACTTTCACGCCCACATGCATGGTCGCAACAGCTTGCGAACGCCCGCTGTTAGACTTCTCCTCCGTCCGCCGAGTGCGCTCAACATTCGTTACTGTGTCGCGCAGGTCCCGCCAGCAGAAGCGCGTGCGTGAAACAGCGCTGCAGAGGGAGGTCGATGGCCTTGAGGCGGACAACGCAGAAATGCGCACACAACTGTCGCAGTTGGAAGACGAAGCCGTTCGCCTCCGCGCCCTTCTGACGGCGGGGGGTGCTGTTGTGCCGCACTAGTCGCAGTGGCTCCAAAGCAACACAATATAGGTCAACATGGACAGTGAATTGAACCGACTGTCGACATTTCTTTATGCACCATCGGCGTGCGGCGCAGACAGGGATTGCGGCGCACATATTCGAATCGCTGCCGCCAAAGGGGCCTTCGCCCGTCCCACGATTCTATGGAGCACACGGCGAGTTGAGGACACGCGCACGGGGACAGAGCGCGCCACAGCCGGCCAAAGGGGCCTTCGCCCGTCCCACGATTCTATGGAGCACCCGGCGAGTTGAGGACACGCGCACGGGGACAGGGCGCGCCACAGCCGACCACCGCACACAGCAGTGCCCGTCGGTCCCCCGTAATGGCGTGCTTCCTTCTCAGCATTCATCGCATCATCTCACAGCGAGCAACCGGACCCCTAAGTGAGGTCTCCCACGCCGCGAGCGCGCAGGAGGTCGTGTTCGTCGCCATCCTTCGAAGAGGAGCCCATGGACCGCAAGGGCGCGCCGTCCGTTCGCGCGCGCTTGCGGGAAACACAAATGCCGAGGTCCTTCACGCCCCTCCGCCGCACGTCCTCAAACCCCAAGCGACGGGCGACGAGCACTGCGACGTCCTCGTGGCGTTCCAGCATGGCCGCTATGCCCGCAACCATGTCGGCGTTGGCAGCGCGCAGCGCGGGCGCAAGGGGGCCGATGGGAGGCGGGCCCACGTGCGCGCCGAGTCCGAGCGCGCTGAGGGCATCGCTGGTAAGGGACATTGGCGCCATAGCATCGCCCGTAGACGGGGTGTCCGAAACCGTGAGGAGATCTTCCGGGGTGGCGTGCGCTAGAACGGCCGGGGCCGAGTGGGCGGGTGCCGACGCGCAGAAGAGCGACTCGAGTTCGCGCCAGGCACGTGTCGACCTGTGGATGTGCGGTGTCATTCGGTTTCTGTTGGCTATTCATGCGACGAATTGGGGGATCGCGCGCGGTTGAAGCGCGGAGGCAGCTCGCACATCGAGGCATGCGACAGCACGGAATTGCACCGTGTCGGAAGTAACAGTGGGCGACGAGGGAAGAAGACTAACAATAACGCTCGTTCAGCGAGAGCGGGAGGGAAACTCGGTACTCAAGCCCACGCAACAGCCACACTGACACGCACCTGTCGCGCACCGTCGACGCCTTGAGCGACGGGTCTGCGCTGCCAATTTTCGGCTTGAGCCCCAGCGAGTCCCTCAGCGCCCGCTTGTCCGGAGTACCCAGCCGACGCGCCAGCCGGGACAGCACACTGCGGCGATCGCGCGACGGGCCCACACCAGCGAGCGCATCCAGTAGCACACGTGCGGCCTCGTGTGCGCGCTTCAATGCCTTCCGTCGCGCCCCTTCGCGCGCCTCTCCCGCAATTAACACACTCGCGCCCGCGTGTTCGTCAGCTGCGCCTCCTCCGAGTGCCTGCACGCCGCCATCCCCACTAGCAGGCGCAGTCTCCGCTTCGTGCGATGCTGCGTCACGCGTGCGCCTGTTGCGAAAGTACTTTCGTATCTGCGCGTGGGTGAGGCCAGTGTGCCGCGCAATGTCGTCGATGGCGGCTGTGGACGGGCGCGGGTCGGCGGCAAAGCGGGACGACAGCAGCGCCGCCTGTGTGGGCGTGAAACGACGCGTGCGCGCGCCACCCTCGAGCGCGCTCATCGCCCGTTGCAGCGCAGGCCGGAAGACAGGGCAGAGTGCGTGAAAAGTGGTGGGAGGGTGTCATACAATGCGCGCGTGCTCATGCACACACACGCAGGCACGTGCGCGCAAATAGACACGAGACACACGCACGCACGCACACACTTCGATTGCGCACACGTGCGCACACATAGGCGGCACACACTAGCGCGCACACGCACTTCGACTGAGTGCTGGACTGAGGGACTGGCGTGACGTCATCAGTTCGTGGCCCGACGAAGTACTGACCCAAAACGGCGCACGCGTGCCGAAACAGCGCTTGAGCGCGAGTCCCAAACACTCGTCGACGACACTCTCTTTGCTGGCGTTCGTTTGAGAAGAGCGCGCTGGCAATGGTGGCGAGGGACGAAGATGAAGACGAGGAACTTGCCCGCGCGATTGCGCTGAGCGTGCACGACGCGGACACGGGTATGTCGCACACGCGCGACGCACACATTTCTTCGCGATTTCACTCTGCACAACTTTTGTCCCACCGCTGTCGCACTTTAACAAGAGCACTGTCACACTTTCGCACAGTTTGCATATGTTCACTCGGCTCGGTTCAGACGCACACGCACACACATGTCCCACCCGTTGTCGTACTCGACACTGTCGCACGCGCTCACAGTCGCTTACACTCGCTCTCACTCGCTCTCACTCGCACAGTCGCTCTCACTCGCTCTCGCTCGCTCGCACTCGCTCACAGTCGCCTACACTCGCTCATTACTCGCTCTCACTCGCACAGTCGCTCTCACTCGCTCTCACTCGCTCTCACTCGCTCGCACTCGCTCATTACTCGTTCACACTCGCTCGCACTCGCTCATTACTCGCTCACACTCGCCCACACTCGCCCACCCTCGCCCACACTCGCTCACACTCGCTCATTACTCGCTCACACTCGCTCTCACTCGCACAGTCGCTCTCACTCGCTCTCACTCGCTCGCACTCGCTTACACTCGCTTACACTCGCTCTCACTCGCTCACACTCACACACTCGCTCACACGCGCCCACACTCGCTTACACTCGCTCACACTCGCTCACACTCGCTCACACTCGCTCATTACGCGCTCACACTCGCCACACTCGCTCACACTCGCCCACACTCGCTCACACTCGCCCACACTCGCCCACACTCGCCCACACTCGCTCACACTCGCTTCGGCGTTGGATGCCCTGAAACTTCGCTGCATATGCACTTGTTCACGAGACGTACTCTTGCGAACGTTCCTCCGTCCAGGCGCAAAGCGGGCGCGTGCTGTGAGTGCTCCCAGCACGGCCTCCGCGGGGATGCCGACAAGCATTGTGTCTGAGGAGTGGGAGATGATCGACCCCAACCCGAACATACACGACCTCTTTCTGCAGTTCAACGACGCCTACTTCTGGGGAAAACTGTCGGGGATCGAAGTGCGATGGAGCCCGCGCATGACACTGTGGGTGCGCTGCTCGTAGTGTTTCCGTTTGGTTGCGTATGTGTGTGTGTCTGTGTGTGTCTGTGTGTGTCTGTGTGTGTCTGTGTGTGTGTGTGTCTGTGTGTGTGTGTGTGTGTGTGTGTGTGTGTGTGTGTGTGTGTGTGTGTGTGTGTGTGTGTGTGTGTGTGTGTGTGTGTGTGTGTGTGTGTGTGTGTGTGTGTGTGTGTGTGTGTCTGTGTGTGTGTGTGTGTGTGTGTGTGTCAACACCCACTCACACCGGCTGCACCACGTGCCCCTAGGTATGCGTGGATTGACTGTTGAATGGCCTGCTGAGTTTCTCTCTCCCTCTCTCTCTTCACGCACACGCACACACAACCACACACACACACACACACAAACACACATGGCAGATGTGCCGGCCTGTGCGTGTACGAGGGGCAAGCGGGGCTGTGCTCCGTTCGGCTGAGTCAACCTTTGTTGAAGTATCGCCCGCGCAAGGACACTGTGGAGACGCTGCTGGTGAGTGTGAGCGTGCGCTTGCGCTTGTGTGTGGGCGCCTGTTGGAATGCAGAGGGGGAATGGAGCTTCGGCGTCGGTTAGGGCTTGTGCACTGTTTAACGCCCGCCCGCCCTCGCGCGCAGCACGAGATGATCCACGCGTATCTCTTTGTGACGGCCAACAACAAGGTATTGATCTGACTCACACACCCAGCGCCTGCATGGAAAGCTGCGAGGCCGACATTGCACTCACTTCAATACATTCACCCTCTCTGCGCCCGCGCATCCCGGATTATTCCGGCCTATCCCTCTCTCCCTTACAACCCTTCTCAACTCCACCCGCGCACGCAACGCAGGACCACGACGCGCACGGCCCCGAGTTCCACCGGCACATGCACCGCATCAACGCCGCGACGGGCACGTCCATCTCCGTCTTCCACAGTTTCCACGACGAGGTCGACGTGCACCGGCAACACTGGTGGCTCTGCGATGGGCCGTGTCGCAACCGGCCGCCGTACTTTGGGATCGTCAAGCGCGCGATGAACAGGCCGCCCTCGGCGCGCGACCCCTGGTGGCCCGATCACGTGATGAACTGCGGAGGAACGTACACGAAGATACGAGAGCCCGAAAAAACGAAGAAACCGCGCGCGTCGGAGAGGGACGACGGCGACATTCCGCCGTCCAAGCGACTGAAGAAGCACCCGGGCGGCGCCGACGGTACGCCGAGCGTTGCCGACCTCTTCAAGCGTATCGAGGCGAAGAAAGGGTCTGCGGCAGATGACAACAGCATCACAGTGCGAGGACCTCCTCCCTCGGTGGGGTCGGGGGATTCGGGGATGAAGTGTGACGCGGGCGACCTGGACGGCGAGGGCGCCGTGTCCGCGGGCGTGCGCTGCCCCGTGTGCGACGCCGTGCTGCGGATGGCCGACGAAGGCTCGCTGTCCGATCACGTGATGGCGTGCCTCGGGGAGCGCGCGCAGGGGGTGGAAGGGACGGGCAAGGGCGCGCGTGTCGTCATTGACCTTGCGTCATGTGGAGATGACGTTGCCGGGCGCAGCACGGACGTCTCTGTCGAGTGTCCCGTGTGCGGCCGATTTGTGGAGGCGCAGGGCATCAACGCCCACTTGGACGCGTGCGCCTCTTGATGTACGTGTGACGTCGATTCGAACGCCCCTGCCCTGACTGCACGAACGTCGTCTCGCTACGTACTCTAGGGAGAGTGCATCCACTTTTTGGGCTGCGGAAGCCAGGGCAATATCTGGGCGTATCGTTTCGTGCCAGCGAGGGCAGCCTGCAATTCGCGGCTGTCGCACTCCAACGGTGCCACTGTGTGCGCTCTCCTATTCCCACTGCCGCACTCTGCCAGACGCCTCCGTGCGCTCCAGGCGTCCGAATGGTGCAGTACCGTAACGCAGAGTTGCACAACATTATATATTATAAAAAATCGACTATCCAATGTGCACTGGTGTACAGCTCTGCGACACGAACAGTGTATTCGCTCGCAAGGCGCACGCAACGGCAGACATCCACACAAACACAGGGAGAATTAGGGCGCTGGCGGTGCGATGCTTTGCAGGGTCACGTGTTCAAGGGAGGCCGCACGTGCGCACACGCACAGCGCTGGGCTACTGCGGCGCTTACAAAAAGGCGCTGGGGTTTGCCTTGGGGTTCTTCTGGTTGCGGAAGGCGAGCGCAAGGACAATCCCGACAAGCTGTTGGAGAAGCGCAGTGGGATGAGCGAACCGCACCGCACGCCGGCATGCGCACACACGCAGGCACAGAGCATGACACGAGGCACGCGTGCGGGAGCACAACAACACCCAGGCACACAAAGATGCCCCCCCACACACACACACACACCGACACACACACACACACACACACACACACACACACACCGACACACACACACACACACACCGACACACACACACAAACACACACACACACACACACACACACACACACACACACACACACACACACACACACACACACACAGCCCCGGCGACCCACGCACCTCCGTGAAGGCAAAGACGATGCCGACAACGCCGACAGCCTTGAACGACTTGTCGAGGTTCTTCTCCAGCTTGCTGTAGCACGTGATGGCGTTCGTGTACGTGGCGTTGATGATCGGGTACCCCGGGCAGAGCGACCCGCGGCCCTCGGGGGTGAAGGGCGGCAGCGACGCGTTCTTGAAGCCGCAGCAGACGCCCCAATCCTGAATGTCGTTCTTGGACGCGTCCGAGAGCGACGTCCAACCGTTGTAGAGGAGGTCCTCCTTCTGGCTGTGCGACACGGCGAGGGCGGCAATCGAGACGCCGAGCTCAATGATGAAGACGATGCCCAGCACAATCATGTACTGTGGGGTGGGAAGGGGAAAGACGACAGGGGCGTGCAGGTCAAGGAACACAAGTGCAAAGTGGTGGGAAAGGGGAAAGACGACAGGGGCGTGCAGGTCAAGGAACACAAGTGCAAAGTGGTGGGAAAGGGGAAAGACGACAGGGGCGTGCAGGTCAAGGAACACAAGTGCAAAGTGGTGGGAAAGGGGAAAGACGACAGGCGTGCGCAGTCAAGGAACACAAGTGCAAAGCGCAGGTGACTCGACGTGACAGATAGGGACGAATACTTAACGCGCAGTCGGCACAGACGACACAGTCGACAAACCGAAAGCGCACAGTCCAACACACTAAGCGAAGCACGTCAAGCACACGAAAGCAACCGCGCGTCCATTGCAATGCAACGCTGGCGACTCGGGCGGATACGATAAAGAGGAGGACCTGGTGGTGCTTGTGCGCGCCAACGAAGCCGATGAGGGCGACAATAAACAGGAAGACACCGCAGGCAATAATGCCGCCCGCAATGCTCACGCTCGAAATCTTTGCCGCGCCCTTGGCATACGCGGCGACGGCGATAAGGATGATGCCGATAATCTGTCGGCATGTGGCGAATGGAGGCAGAAGAGCAGCGGTGAGCAACGTACCGAGACAGCACACTCAGGCGCGCTCACAGGAGCAGTGGAGAAGTACGCCGGACCAAAAAGCGAGCAACGGAAACGAGAGCCAGCACTCGAGACAGCCGGAAAATAAGAGAAGAGGTGCCGCAGACACACGCACGCAACAGACACTCACGGCGTAGAAAATGTTGAGCGCCTTGAGCGAGTTCTTGAGGCAGTCGTACGCCGCCATTTTCCCTGTTCAGCAAAAACGCGACAGAGAGCCGGGTCGGAAGGCACGAGTGAAAAAAGATGCAACGAAGAAGTGTGTGAGGCCCACTGTTATATGGGAGTAGCTATACCGCGTCACCTGTGCCGTGGATAGCACGCAAGAGCCATGCGCGTGAGTGCGTGGGACGCTGTGTGTGTGTGTGTGTATGTGTGTGTGTGCGTGCGTGTGTGTGTGCGTGCGTGTGTGTGTGTGTGTGTACGTGTGACCGTCAGGCGGCAACCTCTCACACAGAGTAAGCAAAAAAGTCCGTTTTAGCGGTTTTTTCGCGGGCAAATGGAAGATTGGAACTGTTTCAAATATTAATTTGAATTTGTTCACAAAAATTGCACAAAATAACGTATTCTCCAATTTAATTCGACGGCATCCTACCTGCCCGGGCAATTAATTTGAAAACGCACCAAAAATGGGCAATTTTCCACACAACGCCACGTGTTCTTCGGCCATCACGTGACTGATGGTGGCTTTCTCGCCATTTCCACCGATAGAGTCGTGTTGACAATTCAGGCTTTCTAATCGCAACAACTTCGCTGTGTCGTCATGCTCCCTGTGAGGCATACGCGTGTGCAGGGGCAGTAAACTGTGCTGTTATACGCAGTTGTCGGCACGTGAGGCCTCTTAATTGATACTTGACGCAATGCGAACGCGAGCGACGTTTGCGGCCCTTGACCGGGCGAAGGTGACTCGAGCGACTCGAGGGGTCAGAGTGACTCGAGGGTCAGAGCGACTCGAAGGGTCAGTGCGTGGCGTAGAACGTCCCCTCTCCGACCTCCACGGCCGTCCCAAAAGGCACTGCCATGCCGGAGATGGCAAACGCCCACACGCGGCCCTGGATGCCCCGGTTCGTCGACGAGCCGGCCACTTCCTCCGGCGCGCCGCCAAGCCATATGCTCTCCATGTTGTCAATCGAAACGAGCGGACCGTTCGCATCAACCGCACTCTGCGCAGACAGGGCTCCAGACGCCGTCAGCGTCACCTTTGACCCGACGCCAGACGCCGTCGTCTGCACGGCCTTCTCCACGACGACCTTG
The DNA here is from genome assembly GCA_943704525.1 of Pigoraptor vietnamica. Lineage (NCBI taxonomy): Eukaryota > Filasterea > Ministeriida > Capsasporidae > Pigoraptor > Pigoraptor vietnamica. The sequence goes on along the minus strand of CALSCQ010001388.1, from coordinate 12,171 downwards.
ATCGCGCCCATGTCGACGACGCTCGGGCCCGTGATCTTGTGACCCTCGCCGCCGCAGCTCCACGAAAACGACAGCTTCCCGTCGGCCACCTCGAGCACGGCGTAGTCTTTGCCGTCTTCCGAGGCCGACGCAAACAAAATGCCGTCAGACGACGCAGAGAACCACATCGATAGCGCAAAGACGTCGCCGAGCGTGCGCGGAAGGAAGCGCGCGTAGGCGCCGCCGGCAAACACGAGCATGTTGCCGTTGCCGATCGTCTCGAGGGCCGCGGGGGGGCTCGACACATCCGTGACGGCGCCTCCAACGGCCGCGTTGAGCGTGCGCGGAGTGCCAGACAGCCAGACGCCCCACATGTGGCCCACAAAACCGGGGTTGCTCGACAGCGCGCGCGGGATAAACTGGTTGTTCGTCGTCGGGTTGAAGCGGCCAAAGTACAGCGGGCCCGTGAGGTCGATCGTGCCGGCGGCGCCGGGCTTCGTAATCAGATCCAGCGACTTGGGCGATCCCGCCACGTGGGCGCCGTCGTCGTCCGTGAGCGAAATCGTCACGAGGTTGGCGGCCACCGTGATCATGACAGTATACTCGTCGCCGTCGTTGACCTTGTCGGCCGTGCGCCACACCGTCGCGCCGGGGCACGACGTGTAGTCCTCGTTGCACGCGCTGTAGGCGCCCGGCGCAAACGAAAACGTGAGGCGACCGGCGTACAGGTAGACGGCAATGTGGTCCTGGAACGAGCCCTGGCGGAACGTCCCGAAGAGCGTCCCCGTGCTCGCTTCCGTCATGAACGAAAACTTGACCGAAAAGCCGACGGCGGCCGTAAACGCCGTGGGCGCCGCGTACCCAATCCACTGCGTGCCGGTAAACGCAAACGCCTGGCGGAACTGGCAGCGCGGGCCAGTGTAGTACGGGGGGCAGCCCGTGCACACAAAGCCCTCGGCGTCGTTCTTGTCCTTCGAGCACGTGCCGTGGGCGCAGGGCGAGCTGTCACAGGGGCGGAACGCCGTCGCGCAGTCGTCACCGCGGTAGCCGAGCGTGCACGAGCACTCGTAACCCATGAGGCTGTTTGTGCAGATGGCGCCGTTCTTGCACACGGCCGCGCCGCCCTCGTCGTGGCAGTGGTCCATAATCTTGATGCACTCCGAACCCGTGTCGAACTCGTCGTCGTTGCAGTAGCACTCGTACTGGCCGCCGCCAGTGTTCCGGCAGAGGCGCGTGCCGCACGGGTTCTGCCCGCATGGCGTCGCGAGGTTCTCCAGCTGCGACAGGCGCCCGTCAATCTCGTCGAGAGACCCGTCAAGGTCCAGCAGCGCCTCCGTCACCTCGTTCGAAATGACGTCGTGGAGCGTCCCGATCTGGTCGTTCTGCGCGGCCAGGCGCGCCGTAATGTTCGCGAGCGCATCGAGCTGCTCGGAGAGCATGTTGTGCAGGCTCGCAATGTCCTTCAGCTCGTCCTCCACCGCGTTCACGCCGTCGCTCTCCCTGCCAACCACGTCGTCGAGGTCGTCCTCCGCCGCGCGCATCCGCTCGGCAAGAGACTGCCCGTCGCCGCCGTTCGGCACTTCGCGCCGCGCGTGGTTGGGATTCCCGATGAGCGCAGTGTTGACGACGTAGCCGTCCTTCAGCGCCTTGAGCCGGCCCGTCACAAAGTCGTTAATGTCGCCCTCCAGGCCCTTCTGCGTCTCCCACATGGCCGTCACGTCGTCGTAGAAGCCGTCAATCGCCGTCTTCGCGTCCCCAATGTCGCCGGCGATGCCCGACCACTCCGCCTCGAGCGCGCCGATGGCCGTCGTGAGGGCGATAATCGCCAGGCTGTCGGCATCGGCCTCCCCGGCAATGTTGTGCTTGGCCGTGTTAAATTGCGTCTGAATGTTCCCAATCGTCGTCTCCTGGTCGCTCTTCAGCTGGTCAATCGCAGTGTCGAGCAGGTTCGCCGCGTTCAGCGCCTCGTGCGACTTGGTCACGGCGTCCGTCGCAGCGTCCCGCGCGTCCGTGAGCTTTCCGTTGAGGATCGACCCGTCGAGGCCAATATACGTCAGCACCGACGCGTTGAGCGTGGCGACGCCGTCGTATACGGCGTTGAGGATGGGCTGGTTGGGCACGAGCTTTCCGTTGAGGAGGTCCGTAGTGCACGAGTCGCACTGCGTGCAGACGACGTAAAGGTTGTCCTTGCGGCCGTCGCCGAGGGCATTCGCCGTCGACTTCTGGTACCCAATCGCGCACTGGTCGCACCCGTCGCCCGTGTAGCCCGGGCGGCACTCTCCGCACTTGTAGTCGCCGGGATTCGGGTTCGCGCCGACGCCAATGCAAGTGTCGCCGGCGATGCCCAATGCGACACCCACGCGCGTCTTCGACTGGCCGTTGCAGTCGCACTTGAAGCACTTGTTGGGGTTGCCGCTGCCGTCGAGGACCGCGCGGTCCTGGCGCTTCGGGTTGCCGTACCATCCGTCCTTGCACGTGCCGCAGTCGTCGCCCGTCGTCTGTCCGAGGCAGTTCTGGCACTTGGGCGAGAGCAGCGACGTGACGCAATTGTCGCTCGTCCCGTACAGGTTGATGTTCGAGTAGCACACGCAGTCGTGGCAAACATCGTAGCCACCGGCGCCGAGCGGCGTCGTGGGAATGCCGTAGTAGCGCTTGGCGTTGCAGCTCGTGCACTGGCGGCCAGTGTACTTCGACTCGTCGTTGATGAGGAGACCCGTCTTCCAGTTCGTCACCTTGTCCGTCGTCTCCTGCTCGCACGCGCACCGCACGTACTTGAGGGCGACCGACGCGTCCGTCTTGGCCTTCTCGGCGTCCGACCCGGGGCCAGCGCCCATGCTCAAGTACTCGAGGAAGCACACGTTCGTCAGCGTCGCGTCAGCGCCGTGCTCGCAGAGCTGCAGGGGGCTAATCTTGTTCTCCTTGTTCTTGCCGGCGTTGCGGCCGACGTTGACGGGCGACTCGTGGCCGTAGCACTCGCACTTGCGGCACGGAATGCCCTTGCTCGGCTCGCCATAGTACCCGGGGGTGCAGCGCTCGCAGCGGTCGCCAGTCGCGCCCGTGGGGCAATTCGTGCACTTGCCGTTGGACTTCGTGCACGTGGCGCCGGCCCCCGCGAGGAAGCAGTGCTGCGAGCACGCCACGCACGCCTTCGTCACGTCCTGCGCCGTCTTGGGAGAGGGAGGCGACTGGCCGTAGAGGTCGCACGACGAGAACGGGTTGTAGCCCTCGCTGTTGCGGAAGTAGTTGTCCTTGCACTTGTCGCACCTCGCCGTGCCCGTGGCGCTCTTGTCGTTCTCCGTGTTGTCGCCGCATGCACTGCACTCGCCCGTCTTTGCGTCGCACTTGGTCGAGTGCGTGTTGCATTGGCAAAGCACGCACGTCGTCTTGAGGAGAACGGCGTTGTCGGCATCCGTGAACGTGTAGTCCCACGGCTTGGTGGCGCCGAGGAAGGCGACCTTCGAGAGGTCGCGCTTGTAGCCATCCTTACACGTGTCGCAGTGGTCGCCGCCCGTGTTCGACGTGGCGTCGCAGTTCGAGCAGACGCTGGACCACTTGTCGCACGTGTCGCTCCATCCGTTGCAGCTGTCCGTGCGGCATGCCTTGCACACGTGGACGCCCTTCACGAGCTTGTCGCCGTTGGCGCGGGTCGGCTGGCTAAAGCAGCTCGTGCCGCACTCGTCGCACTTGGCTCCCGTCGTGCATCCCTTGCAGTTGCACGCGCCGCCGACGGGGTTGCACGTGTCTTCGCCAGACTGGAGCTTGTCGCCGTTGCCCGTGCAGTCGCAAGGCACGCAACCGGCCGAGAGCGGGTCGCCCGTGGCGCGGAAGAAGCCGTCGATGCACAGCTCGCACTTCTCGCCGCGCGTGTTGTCCTTGCAGAGGCCCCCGAAGAGTTTGCTCTCGTCGTCGCAGTTGCCCGTCGTCGGGTTGCAGAAGTCATCGTCCTTGTGCGAGTTGCAGTTGCACGGCTTGCACGGGTCGCCGTTGGCCTCCTCCGCGGGCGTCCGCCAGAAGCCAACCTTGCACTCGCACTTGTTGAGCTCCTCGTTCAGCTTGACGTTCTTCGCGGCGTCGCAGAAGCACTGGCCGCCCTCCGGGTCGCACGTTGCCAGCTTGCCGTCCTCCCACCCGTAGCCGCGGTCCGCAAGCGCGCGCCCCTCCGCCGAGGGTCCGCACTGGCAGCTGGTGCACGAGTCGCGCGGGGAGATGTTCGTCGTGCCCGCAAGGTAAGGGCGGTAGTAGTCGGGGAGGCAGTACTGGCAGGACGACCCAAACGTGTTGTCGAGGCAGGCCTCCTTCTCGCCGTACCAGTTCTGCATGCAGTGGCCGGCGACCGCGTTGCACGACTCGGCAAGGTCGTCGACGCCGTCGGGCACCTCTCCGAGGGCGGCAAACTTCTTGTGTCCGTTGCACGCGCACGCCGAGCACACCTTGCCGTCGAGGCCCGTGCCGTCGTCGCTGTGGTACCCGTACTTGCAGTTCTGGCAGAATGCGCCGTCGACGTTGTGCGTCGGGTCGCACGCGCAGCCGCAGCCCATCTTCTCGCAGCGGTCCTGGTTTGCGCCCGCGTCGTAGCCGATCGAGTGCTTGTTGCACATGCACTCGTAGCACGCAGAGCGGAAGCAGCTCGGGTCCGAGTCGTCGTAGCAGAGCGGACGGCAGTAGTTGTCCATGCACGTCTCGCAGTGGTCGCCCTCCGTGTTTGTGTCCGGGTGGCAGTCGCAGACGCCCGTCTCCACGTCGCAGGGGTCCGTGAGTGAGGGGCTGACGTTGGGATCCCACTCGGAGCGAGCGTGGCCGTTGCACTCGCAGACGCGGCACACTTCGCCGTTGCCAAAGAACAGCTTGTACACTTCCGAAAAGCCGTTCACGCCGTCATCAGAGTCGTCGGGCACCATGTAGCGGTTCGTCTGCGCGGGCGTGAGGTCAAAGTCGTAGTAGAAAAACTGGAGGTTGCGAATTTCCTCGGGCGTCACGACCGGGATCGAGGGGTTACCAATCTGATCGTACGTCACGTCGGGGAAGCCGTGGTTGATGACCGGCGACGACGCGTAGAAGCCGACCTCGCACACGTCGCACTTGATGCCGGCCGTGCGGTGCTGGCAGTTGACGAGCGCGTCCTTGCCCTTCGACTGCGCGGGATAGTTCTCGCCGAGCGAAGTCGTGTCGGTGAACGCAAGGTTCTCGCCGTCGCCGTTGCCGACGCTGAGGGCGCAGTAGCCGTTCGACGGGTCGCACGCTCCAGAGTGGCCGTTGCAGGGGCACATGCCGTCCACGGTGACGCGCTCAAAGATAAAGAAGCGCTGGTCGATCGCAACCTTGGCAATGTTGGCGAGCATCGTGTCAAACTCGATCCGCAGGTAGCGCCACCCGAGCATGCCGTCCCGGACGCCGCCGGGGAACGTCTTCGAACGCGTGTAGCCGATAATGTTCGCGGAAATGGGCGCGTCGCGGCAGGGGCTGGGAATAAACGAGCGGCACCGCGTGCCCTCGTCCGCGCCAATCGCCGTCGTGAGCGACGTGTAGGCGTCCTCGGCCTTCAGCTTCGCGGCAATGCGGAAGGGGCGCTGGCTCGTCTTGGTCGTGTCCGCAAGCGTGTAGTAGGCCGTCGCGGCCGCAAAGCCGTTGAGCGAAAACTCGCCGCCGAGGTCAATCTCGTAGCGGCGGTACGTCGGGTCGTTCGCAGGGAACACCGACGTGGACGCGCACTGCGAAGGCGTGCTAATATCCGTCGCCGACTTGCCAAACGAGCGCGGCGGGCACTTGGTCGACGTGTACTGCATCGTCTTGCTCGGGTCCGACGTGAAGAGGAAGTACGTCGCGGCGTTCGTAATCTCAAAGACAAGCGCGTCGGCCTTGGCGGCGACGTACGAGAAGGTCGACGACTGCACCGTCGTAAAGTCGCTCGACAGGACAATGTTCGCAGCGACGTACTTGTTCGTGAAGGCGGCGGCTCCAGTGTTGAGCGACTTGAGGACGACGCGCGACTGGTAGGGGGCATCGAGCTTCACCTCCCCGTCGGCGGCCTCAATGCTCCAGCGCGAGCCCAGGTTGAGCGTGTCGGCGGGCGCCACGGCGACAAACCCGTTCGTGTCCGTTCGCGTCGTCACGTAAGAGTTGTCCGAGCAGAGAAGGGTGCAAAACGTGGGGCCAGTCGTGGTCGTGCCGGTCGTCAGCTTGCCCACGGTCGCGGCCGTGAAGATGCTCGTGCTGCCGGCGCTGGCGGCGTTGCCGTTCCAGTTGATGGCGGTGACAATATCCGCGAGCGCAATCGGCTTGCCCGTGCGATAGTTCATAGCGTAGAGGTTCACCTCGTACGGCCCGCTCGTAATGGCGGGAACAGAGGACGTAATGTACACCGACACTCCAAAGGGGGCGGGCGTCGTCTTCCCGTCGTCCATCAGCGCCTTGAGCGCAGTCTCCAGCGTCGTCTGGATGTGCGTCTTGCGCGTCGCCGCGTCGCTGTAGCTCGAGCCGTCAAACTTGAGGATCACGTGGTCGCAGATGACCGTGAACCACTGGTTGCCAATATCCTTGACGACCGTCGTCGCCACCGCCGTCGGCACGGCGTTGCGCTTAACCGTCATCGAGCCGCTGTTCTCCGTGTACACGGGCGCCGTGAGGTACACGCGCGTGCCCGTCGCGCCGGCAATGTTGACAGAGTAGACGTAGCGCTCAAACGCGGGCCAGTTGTTCGTCGGGTGCCAGTACTCGCTCACCGTCTTGCCGTTGAGAATGTTGTCGATGCTCTCGACGGGGAACGCGCGGAGGGTGCTGAGGGTCACCTGGAACTCGGGCGACCAGTACGTCTTGCCGCCGCGCTCCACCTTGGCCGAGAAAAAGTACTTGCGCCAGTTCGAAAACGCGCGGTCAATGACGAGCTGCTGCTTCTGGAGGGGCCCGGCGCCGGACGTCATGAGGCTCACGGGGGGAGAGTTGGTGGGCGACTTCGTGATCGGATGGTCCGTCAGCTGCGTGACCTCCGCGTCGCGCTCGTGGCGGAAATACCACGTGATCTCGCTCGCGAGGATAGGCTCATTCAGAACGTTGCCGCCCGCGTTCGCCTGCATCGTAAACGACTGGCCTTCGATCGGCGCATTCCCCACGCGCGAAATGGAAACGTCCTGGACGCACCTCGGAACGTCGTTGTCGAAAAACTTCACGTACCCGTCGTCGCACGCAATGGCCGTCCCGTCCGTGTCGCACCGGAGAGAGCCCGAGTCGCTGCACTCGTAGCGGTGGACGTCGAGGCTGTAGGGGCGCGTCACCTTCGTGGGGTCCGCCTCGCCGTTGATGACGACAACAAAGTAGCGGACGCCCCGACGTGCGCGAAACAGAACCGCGCCGCCGCAATCACCCGTCACATCAAGCCCGGGAACGCACTTGGGCGTGTCGTCGCAGCTGTCGGCCTCGTACACGACCACCTGGAGCTTGCCGTCCGCGGCGTCGCGGCTGCAGAAGCCAATCGAGTACATGTAGTCGCCGTCCGGGCGAATCGAATGGAACGACGTGAAGCGATTTGCGCCGAGGCCGAACTTGCCCATGCAATCGGCAAGAGCGCCGCCGTCCGTCGTGTCAATCTCCTTACCGCCGTCCGTGGCAAAGTCGACGAATCCTTCAAAAGACAGGGAAGCCTCGATTCCATCGCCGAAAATGCTCGCGGCTTTCTCGGGAATGGCGTCCTCACAGCGAGCATTCGGAGAGCTCGGCGCCGCTGCGTGCGCGACCACAACAATCGCCGCCGCAACCGCGCACAGGAACACTGCGCGAGTGAGCGCCATTTTCACTCCAATCCGGGGGCAACGGGCCAGCAATACACCGGCTGTCCGCGCCGCTTTTCAGAACTGACGAGCCGGGGGAGGATTGAAGAGTGATGTGCGACTGAAGCCTTGAGCACAAAGAGAAGAGCAGGTGAGTCTCTCGGCGAAATTGAGGGCACGGGTGTGTGGCCGACAGCGAGGGGCGCGGTTCAGCGATGGGCATTTCCTAATTTGTATTCCCCAGGGGGTGTGGTCAGGCCCAGCCCATGTGTGTGATTTGCGTCACGTGAGCATGTGGGATTTGTGGAAATGACGTCACTGTGACGGGCCACTTCACATACATCTGAGTAATGTTCGGCACCGAATTGGTCAGCAGAGGCAGCCCGCCACACACCGCAGAACACGCACTCTGAGCGGCCGCACATGACGGTCTACAAGTGCTGGCCGAGGGCCTGGCGCAGCACACGCACTCTGAGCCGCACATGATGGTCTACCAGTGCTGGTCGAGGGCCCGGCGCCGCCCCGATCACTGAGCCTTGCCGGGCCCGGCCGTTCCGGACTCCAACTCGGAGCACGACGCTCAGTCACAGTCCTCTCCGGCGTCTCCTTCTCTTTACCCTCCCAGTGGAGCCGACACGTCTGACTGATCTCTCCCTCTCTCCCTCACTCACTCGGCCCTCCAATAAAGCCGGTACTGCGTCTGATCTCTACCCTCCCAACCCGGCCGGCACGTTAATCTCTGCACACCGACACACATATCTCCCTAGCACGCACACACTCGTGACACACTACTCGCACACTACAATCACACAAACTGACACATATAAATACAAGCAAAAACACTGGCACCTTTCCAATCACCCGATAATCCTTCCGACTCCGCAATCACGTTCAAAAAGTTGCCCGTAGCACTCCATGATAATCTCCATTCACCATCAACTCAGGGATTATGATCTCCCAAAGCCCACGCTCATATGTACACGCCAAGTCATCAGCGCCGCTAGACGACGCAATCATAGCAACGACCTCAGAATACAGTTGCCCTCAACCCCCGCACGCCCACTCTGCACAAACGGAAAAATGCAACGCGCAATAGTGCTTCGCGTCTATTCCGTGCGCGGGACGGGCTTCGACGCCTGGGCGTAGCCATGGCGAACAATGTTGAAGTGCTTGAACGTGCCCATCGACGCGGCCTGAGAAAGATCGCACAGCACGTAAGAAGTTGGGGAGAAGACTGATGTCAATAGAGATGCACGCATACGCGACGCCAAGACAGTCATTGCCTCGATCGAAGGAAAGTGTATACCCAAGAGGCGAACGTGGGCGTCCAAATCACTATAAGCGCTCACTACACTCACTCACGCACCGCCTTGCAACGTCTCAGGATACAGGCGCACACTACCGCACACACAAGATATGTAACGCGCACACCGCACACAGAATCACACACACACACATCCAAAACCTCACATATTTGTTGGTGTGTGTGTATGTGTGTGTGTGTGTGTGCGTGCGTGCGTGCGTGCGTGCTTCAGTTTGTTCATGCGAGTTGTGCATTTTTTGTTATCTGGAGTGAATGGGTGGGATTATGTGTTGTTGTGCGACACACACAAGGCACTCAAAAGCACTTAAAAGCAGCAAACAAGTGGAATACAAAAATGCATTAAAAGAGTGGATGAAAGAAGTCCACTCACAATGATGATCGAGACAAAGAAGGCGCCAACGCCGAGCGCGAGGTACGTGTTCTCGTTGACGTCGGGCGTCCACTTGCGCGCAAACGCACGCGCGTTGGGCTTTGCCGAAGGCATAGGGATGACAACGGGCTCAATCTTGGGCGCAACGGCGTGCTCGGCCGCGTGCGACGCGAGGCGACGACCCATCGGCCGCACGGCGCGGCGGGCGAAGGCGGAGAACATGGTTGCAGCGCGAGGAGAGAGACGGAGGGGATAGTGCGCCACACGCAATTGCAGACGACGTCTCGCTCTTGTAAAAGGGCGAACGGGCGGACGATTCACGGCGAGCGATGGGAGACACAGAGAGAGAGAGAGAAAGAGAGAGAGAGAGAGAGAGAGAGAGAGAGAGAGAGAGAGAGAGAGAGAGAGAGAGAGAGAGAGAGACCAGTGTGTGAGAATGCTAATAAAATTCGAGTCCATAGCAATTTCATAGTGAATTGAAGCCGAAATAATTCAAATTCCCCCAATCAACTGGCTCACGCGATATCCGGGGTGAGATTGAGTCACGTGACAATCGCGACGTCACGCGCACACGCACCGAAGTCCTATTTCTTCTCCGTGTATATTCACCCAGTGACAACACGGCCGGTGAGACGACGCAACGCACAGCGCAGCGCAGCGCAAGAGATCCGCACGCATGCCATGTACTACTTTTTACCCTTCTTGGATGGCGGCGGCTTTGCGCCCTTTTGCGCGCCCTTCTGGCTGCCCCTGCTGGGCTTGTCTCCCCGCAGCAGTCGCTCCAGCTCATTGTCCTCGCGCCGTCCCTTCTTCCCCTTCTTGTCCATCGCCGCCTGCTGATCCTCGACGACCACGGGCGCCGCTGGAGCAGCCTCGGCCACGGGGGCGGCGGTGAAGAGGTTGTGCGCGAGCAGCTCGAGGCACTTCTCCTTCTCCCGGATCGTGTACGTCGGGTTGAAGCGCAGTTCGTGCCTAGCGCGCTCGAGCAGCGCACGCTCGCCGGACTCCGGGAGCTCCAGCTCGTCGATAAATTTGCCAATGTTCATGTGGTCCTCGAACGTCTCTTCCCCCGGCGGCGTCATGGCGCCCACGACATTGCAGCGCTTCTCGAGCGACGATTTGTAGTTGAGCGCAGCGTGCGACTGCGCCTCCAGAACCTGCTCCTTGCACAAGTCCGTCAAAGCGTGGTCGAGGTAGACGCGCAGCCCTTGCGCGTATTCCATCATCTCCCGCAGCTCCTCCAGCCGTGCCGCGTCAGTTGGCGTGCCGTCGGGCTTCGGAAGATAGTCCTTGAACCGCGGGATGGGTTGGGGGGGCACGAAGGCCTGGCTCGCGTCATACTCTTCGTCAGCACGTGCGAGCTCGTTGCGCGCTTTCGACAGCTCGTCCTTTTCCACGGATGCCTTTTCGGGCGACTCGTCGTCGTTCCATGCGCTGTCGTCGATTGGGGGCAAATCGTCGTCGTCGATCGACTCTGGGCGCCCTTTCGCGGCCTGCACGGGCACAGCCACAGCCACGGCCGAGTTGGGCGCAAACAGACCTGTGGGGACGACAATCCGCACAATGAAGAGAAGTAAGCATAGGGTTGGGACAGGAGGGAAGTGTTCTTTTGAACTCGAGACAAAAGTTTCTCGCAGAACAAGAACAGACGCTCAATGGGAGAGCGAAACGGATGCGCAGCCACAGGCATTGAGTGGGAGAACGCGCGAGTTCAGCAAACGCAACACGGCACGCACCCAATGGCTCGGCGTCGAGGGACACTTGCTTTCGGTCGGGCTTGTCCAGCAGCGATACCGCCTTCTTGCGCTCGTTGGGTCGTTCCACGCTCATAATCGTCCGTTTGAGCTCCTCCGTCGACACAATCTTCGGCTCACTCTTCACGGCAGACTGCTGCTTCGGCCGCCTGGAGACGCGTTGGGCACAAACACACAGGCATTGAGAACTCTCGAAGAACAAACCCAAGACTCATTCGCTGCTTGCGTGCATGTGTTATATCCGCGGCGTGGGCGCCTTCGTGTGCAGCGTGCGTCATTTTGTTTACGCAGAAATCAATAAAATAATAAAATAAAAGGGAATCGGTTCGATTCGGCCAGAGATCTAACGCACATGCCCCTATAATACGCACAACACCGACAACGGGGAATCCAAAGCACCCACGTGAGCATTTCCACTAGCGACAATGTGGACTTCGGCGCTCCGCTTGCTGGTCGGACGTCAAACTCATCAGACGACGGCTTCTGCAACACAAGCGTTGTCAGATACAATATGAGATTGTGGGGTCGAGGTGGGTGCGTGTCAACCGGAGTGAATACACAACCACGCACCGAGCCCTTTCCGTCGTCGTTGTTCGCGGTGTACGCGCGCACAATCGTGCGACCCAATCGCGCCCAACGCGGGGCCGCGTGCGGCGCTCGCCACAGGGCCAACATGGCGGCAATGAGCGCCACACTGGCCGATGTGAATTAAGTGAGTGAGAGTGGAGAGTGAAACAGTCGCTGGGAAAATAAGCGATGAGAGCGCTGCTGTTGTGCATCGGGTGCACTGCCGTGTGCAACTCACGTGATCAAGAAATGTTTCCCTAAATAGTTACAAGGGAACTAATGTTGTGAAGTGCCGGTTTAGCCTTCACATACGGGGCGGGGCGTCACGTGATTGCACCCGCGGGGTTATTTGAATTCGAATGGCCTTGCGTGCGGTCACCTCTTCTCTTCTTCTTTCCCTTTCACCGTTTATTGGTG
>CALSCQ010001383.1:0-11761 GCA_943704525.1 Pigoraptor vietnamica | reverse complement strand
CCCTCCCCCCCCCCCCCAAAAACCAAACCGCAGCACCTTCCCGCTGGCGCCACCATTGAGGCGCGGACGAGCGGAAAGAATTTAGAGGAGGGCGGCTCGACGGCGTCCGACTCGCTGCAGACGATCAAGGACGTTTGCAACCGCCGCATCCCGGGCCTCGTCAAGGACGCGCCGCCGTTCCCGGAAGTCCCCGAGGGCCGCCCGTCCCGGGCCGACATGGAGGGGGCGACCGCGGCGGGCCGGATCGCCGCCATCGAGCGCGCCAAGCAGGGCACAACGCCGGTCCGGATTGACTGCACGGCGCCCGTCGGCGAGCGCACGGCCGTGCGCGCCGCGCTGCTCGAGAGGATCTGCGAGGAGAGTGCCGCCGCCGGTGAAAAAAAGGACCGGTCCATCGAGGGCAAGATTGACGGCCTGCGTCCCGACACGCTCCGCGAGCTCGCGTTGCGCATTCGCGCCGCCGCGGGCCGCCGGCAGGACGACGACGACGACGACGAGATTGACGACGACCGGGAGGACCAGGCCGAGCGGCCGGGCCGCGGCGCCGGCGCCAACTACGCCGACGGGTCGCGCCTCCCAACCCGCGACGCGGACCTGCGGGACTGGACCGCCGCGGACGTGCTCCGCCTCGCCGTCGCGTGCGGGGTGGACGCCGATCTGATCGACGCGGACGTCGAGCAGTGCGCCGAGAAGCTCTGCGGCCTGCGCTTCTTCATGTTTCCGGACGCGAACGCGCTCTTCCGCCGCCTCGGCATTGACGGCGACGACGACTGCGAGGGCGATCCCGCCGCCTCCGCCGACGGCGACGACGACGACGACGAGGCGCTCGCGAAGCTCGAGCGCCTCCGGCGAGAGCTCTTCATCGCCGCCGGCGGCCTGGGCACCCTCGCCCCCGCCGAGGTGCTGACGTGGCTGTGCGACGGCGGGCACGTCAACGCGGCCCTCGCGCTCTTCGATTCGAAGGAGACCTGGGGCGAGTCCGGCGTGGGCGGCGAGAGGCTCGTCGCAGAGTTTGCGGCAAAGGAGCCGTGGATGCGGCTCGGCGTGTGCGAGGCGCAGGCGGGTCTCATAACGCAGGCCGTGGTCGAGGGCGCCCCGCCCCGGTCCCTCCGCCGCCCCCAGGAAGAAGGCGGCGGCGGCATCGAGCGCGCGGCACCCGCCCTGAACCGCCTGTCGCACGTCACGCGCGAGGAGCGCGAGCTGGAGGAGGTCACGAGGGCGTACGCGCTCAAGGCAAAGCCGGCGACGGCGCGCGCCATCCGCCTGTTTGACAAGTACTCGCGGATCATGTACAGCGCCGACCACGACGGCCGCGAGCCGCCCGACGACTTTTCGCCGTTCCCGGTCGAGGACGCCGACCACCTCGGGCTCTTCAACGCTTTCCTCAGGGAGGCCGGAGGGTGGGTGTTTTGTTTTTTGCTGGCTGGAGGTCGCGCCCAGTGGGTTCAGTTGCTTTATCATAGGAGGGAAGGGCGGGACACGCGTTCTCTCGAAAGAGCTTTAGAGTGTTTTGTTGGGAGATCGCGCCCAGTGGGTTCAGTTGCTTTATCATAGGAGGGAAGGGCGAGAACTTATGCGAGTCGTTTTATTTTCCTTTTTTTTTTTTTAAAAAAAAATGGGGCTGACCGCCATCACAACCCACCGCCTCCGCCCCCAAAAGGGCGACGTACGGAACGGCCAAGGTGCTCTGCCACCTCCTGTTCCGGTTCGTCGAGGACAACGCGGCGGCCGGCGCCCTGGTGCCCGGCGTGGACAGGTTCCCGTTTGTGGCGAGGGCGCGGCGGACCTTTGCGCGCACGAACCGCGCCCTCGGCACGTCGCGCCCCTTCAAGGCCACGCTCCTGGGCGACGACCTTCTCATGCTGCTGTGCGAGGTGGCCGACGACTCGCACCCGCTCGACCTCCGGACGCACGCCATCCTGCTCACGCTCTCGGCCGTGGCCGGGCGCGCCACCGTGGCGAGGTCCCTCAAGTACAACGACATTTCGTTCGGGACGAGCGCCTCGATGATCCGGCGGCGGCTCGACGCGCCCCACGTGCACGCGACGGCGCACAGGATGGGGTGGGCGCCGGGTGACGAGGAGGAGGATGACGGCAATGGCGACGTCAACGGCACCACCACGATGTACGTGTCGATCCACGTCCGCGACGAAAAGGTCATCGGGAAGGACATGAAGGGCCGCGTGATCCCCGTCCCGTTCGTGCTCGGCGGCCAGAGCAAGCTGAACCTGGGGCGCGTGCTCCTCGAGTGGTTCGCGCTGTGCGGCGCGCTCGAGCACCCGCTCGGCGAGGTGCTCGCCGGGACCAAGCCGCCCAGCATCCGCCCCGAGTACGCCGGGCTCAACGTGTTTTGCCCGGTGCTGGGGGCCCCCGGGGACGAGGCCTACATCTGCGTCGGCCAGGTGCTCGACACGCACGAGGCGAGCAACGCGCTCAAGCTGCTTGGCGAGCGGCTCAAGGACCACCCCGTCTTTGGCAAGCTGGAGGCCGTCGTGGCCCTGGTCGCGCTGCTCCTGACCCTCGGCGGGGTGCGGGCGGGCGGCGCGTCGTGCGGCTGGATCGCAGAGGCGCTGGGCCCGGACGGGATCCGCAGGTCGTCGGCCGACATGCTGAGGGGCCTCGCGCACCTCGGCGGGTGGCTGGTCGGGCTCAACGAGGTCGGCAACAACACGCTCATGCGCAGCTACCTCCGCGCCCTGATCGGCGAGCTCGAGAACCTGACCAACGCCTTGCTGGGACTGGGCCCGCGCCAGACGGCCCTCGAGGCCACCGGCGGCCTCACGCCCGCGGCCAAGACCGCCAAGGACGCCATCGCCGAGAGCCGCCGCCTGGCCGCGCAGCCGCCGCAGCCGCACAGGTGGACGTCGTCGGTGCGCAGGGGAGTCGACGCGATGCGCGAGGGCCTCGGCGGTCCTGTTGACGGCGGCGGCGCCGGCGAGGAGGAGGGGTGCAGGCCGCCGCCGGCGGTTGCCACGGAGCGGAGCGCGCCGCCGTCATGCCCCGCGTGCGTCGTCGAGCGCAAGCAGACGGTCGCGCTCGAGGTGGCGCCGGCCGAGGACGGGTGGATTTCGGGCGGCGCGGGACCGTGCCTATGCCGCGGGCGGTGCCCCGCGTGCGGCTTTTCGGCGTGGCTGCGGTTCGCCTCTGCCCCTCGGGGCGATGAGGGCGAGCCGCCGCCGCAGCTGGCGCTCGGGCCGTCGCTGGTCCTCTTGCAAGTCGGGACGGCCAGGCCGCGCGACAAGATTGGGCACCCGCACAACAAGCACGCGCCACTCGCGAACATGGACGGCACCGTCCCCGGCGTGAACGACGCGGTGCGCGTCGAGTGCCCGCACTGCAAGGAGCGCGGCGCCCACCCGGCGCTGTGCGGGTCGCTCACCGACGCAGCAGTCACGCGGGCCCAGGTGCAGCCGCACGGATGCACGGGCTGCGGCCGCGAGTTTGCGCGCCCCGTGTACGGCTCGGATGTCGAGACGAGGGGCGTGATCGCGCCCGCCAACCCGTCCGCCGCCGGCTTTCCCCTCGCGGTGGGGCCGTGCCGGTGCGGCGACCCAAAGTGCGGCATGGTCCTGCGCAGCTTTATGATCCGCGAGGGCTCCGAGGCCGACGAATCCGGCATCGGCCTCAGGACGGTCACGTTCGAGTGCTCGGCGGGCAAGGAGGCCAGCAGCGCCACGCTCACGCTGCCGGGCGGCACGCGCCTCGCGGACGTCCCGGACCTCTTTCGCGGCATCCAGCTGTCCACGTCGGCCCGGATCAAGGTGCTGATATCCGCGGCCCAGGCCGCCCGCGACGCCAAAGCCGGGCCGGCGGCCGCGGAGACGCAGACCCAGCCGCCGCGGAAGCGCGGGAGGGAGGAGGAGGAGGAGGAGGACGGAGGCGCGCAGCAGCAGCAGCAGCCCGCGAACAAGCGCGCCGCCGTCGAGGACGCCGCCGATTCTGACGCGCTGTTCGCGGCCCTGGTGCTCGCGAGCGAGATCGAGGTGCCACCGCCGCCCAGCAGCCACCTCGCGCGCAACGCGCCGGCGAGGTTGCGCGCGTCCATGCAGCAGCAGCAGCAGCAGCAGCGGCGGCAGCCTGGCGCGGGTGCGACTGGCGGGGGTGCCGCCGCGGCGACCGCGCACGCGCCGTTCGCGTGCCTGACGTGCGGCCAAGTCCGCGGCGACCACCGCGCGGTCGGGCCGGCGTACCCGTACGGGAAAGGGCCCGCGACAATCTCGGTCCAGGCCTTCTACTGCAGCGGCTGCCGCGACGGGTTTGTCCTGCCGCTGAGCTCGTTCGGGGGCGCCGCGCTCGGCTACACGCTTCCCGGGTTTCTCGCCCTGGACGAGCAGAACAGGGTCGTCGCAAGGTGCCGCTCGGCGAGGTGCAGCAACCCGGCGTGCATGATGTACCTGCACGGGGTGCGCGCCGGCGGGGAAAAGTCGCCGCTGGCGGCCTTTGATTTTCGGTGCCAGACGGTCACGGGACCCTCGCAGCTCAAGATCTCGATCCACATGGCCCTCAAGGAGCCCCGGGACGAGGCCGAGTTTTTCGCCAACCCCACCCACAAGCCCGCCGACGTCAGGCGCGTCCTCGCCGGGCTCGAGCGCGCCAAGGCGGCGGCCGCCGCCGCGGCGGGGCAGGGCGCGGGGCAGGGGGTGGGGACGACCCCCTCCGCCCGTCCCCCTCCTCCTCCTCCTCCTCGGGCGCCGTCCGCCGCATCATCGGCCGCCGGCGGCAACCGCAACCGCAACCCGCCGCCGCCGCCGCCGCCGCCGCCGCCGCTGCCGTGCCCGCACTGCGAGCAGGCCTGCGACGGGCACTCGCTCGCTTCCGCGGTCCTGACGACAGACGGCGGCAAGTTTCAGTTTGCGTACTGCGCGAACTGCGGGCGGAGGTTCCGGGTCGACGCAGCCGCCGCCGCCGGACGCGCGTGGCCATGGGGCCTGCCGTGCCGGATCGCGTGCCGACTGTGCGGCAAGGCCGAGGCGGGCTTCTGGAAGACGGAGCCCGCGAGCGATCCCGACGGATCTCCGTCCGCCCTCGCGCGCTGGCGGTGCGAGAAGGGCTGCAAAAAGTCGTTCGGGCCGCCACAGAGGCCCCAGGACGAGTCGGGGTTCGTCCTCCACAAGGCCCCTACTCTGGGCGACGGCGGCGCAGAGGCGGGCGGCCCCGCGCCGCGCGAGACGGCGGCGCAGCAGCAGGAGCATCAGCAGCAGGGGCAAGAGCAGCAGCAGCAGCAGGAGCGGCAGGCGGACGGAATCTCGCCAGCGACGCTCGCCGCCGCCGCCACGCCTCTGGGGTCCACGGCCATCGCGACGGCGGGCGCGACGACGCCGGCGCTCGATGACGGATCTGCTCCGCGCGACACGCAGCAGGAGCAGCAGGAGGGGCGGCGACGGGCGAATGCGCCCCTCGGGTCCTCGCCTCTGGCGACGCCCGCCCTCGCGACGAGCGCGGCGTCGACGGGCGGACGGCACGCGCCGCACGAGTCCTCGCCGCTCGCCACGCCCGTGCAAGCCCGCGCGCCGCCGCACTCCGCCGCCACGACCGCGAACACGGCGGCACCGGCGAGCGGGGAGCACGCGCCGACCGCGCAGTACTTGCCGACGCCCGTCTCTGTCGGGCGCGCTCCTCCGGATACGTCCGGCCTCGCCACGGCGGCGACCGGACGCGGGCAGTCGCGGCTGAAGCTGCCCAACCGCCCCCGGTGCCAGCCGACGACGCAAGAACAGAGGGGCGGCACGACGTGGACGTTTGTCAACTTCATTCCGGGCGAGTCGTCCCTGGGAACCGGGGGAGGAGGGCGCGACACCTTGTCTGCCCACCTCGACTCTGGCGGCCAGAGCTCGAAGAGGCCGCGCGCTCCGCCGTCGCCAGAGAGCGGACGGCCCGCGGCCAAGCGCGCGCGTCGGGCACCCGCGTCGAACGCGGCGCCCGCCGGTGCGCCGGATCACCTCGGCGGCGGCTCGCGCGGCGGAATGACGGAAAACGAGGCCGGCTCGCCGCCGTCGGCGACGCGCGCGCTCTTCACGGGCGACGATGCCCTCGGCGACTACGAGGAGTAGGGCAGAAAGAGAGAGAGAGAGAGAGACGAGGGCCGGACCGCCGGTGCCGGGCTGCAGCGTCGCTCTGTTGGGGAGGGAAGTCGCGTGCAAAAGTGCGTTTGTCGCGTCGCGGGTGATGCATGCCTGTACGAGCGCGCGGGCGCCAATGAAGAACGCGGCACTCGACGCACACAGTCTCTGGCCCAGTTGTAATAGACCCTCGGGCAGCAGGGGTCACAGACACAAGTGTTTGTGAACCAAGAGTATTCGATTTACGCCCGAGATGGTGAGGTCCGGTTTTGTGTTGGCCGGCGGCTGTGGCCGGTTCGAACTGACGGTCACCTGTCACCTGATCCCAAACTCTAACGCCCGGTGGCGACTGAGTGCCACGGTCAGTAGCGGCCTCAAGTGACATTGCCACACCCACTCTCAAACTGGACAGTACGCCGACGTACATTCCGGCAATCGCGTCGACGCAGCCAGTGTTCCCCGACCATTTCGGAGGACATCTGATGTGCACGTCAACCGTCCCACCGGAGCACTGCACGATTCTAGCGCGTTTCCCAAATGTCTCTCAGACGGCGCTCGTGTACTAGCACACTGACACGCACGCGAGGGAAAGTGTAAAATGTGGTGTTTTGGCATGGGAGCGGGATGGGAGGGTCTGGAATTCGGCGAGCCGAGCCGGCGGCTGAGCGAGTGGGTGCCACCTGTGAGAGGAGACTAGGAGTGCGGAAGCCGGTGTCAACCGGAGCCGGAATGCTCCGATACGTATACTGTACCAGACTGGCTTGTGATGGCCAGTGAGAGTGCGGAGTTTGCATTGGTGCGTCAACTGCAAACGTGTGGTACGTTTTGAGTCATTGCGCGCCGTGTCAGTGGCAGTACGGTGCCGGTGTGTGTGCACGCGTTTGTGTGTGAGTGTGTGCGTGTGCGTGTGTGTGGTGTGTACTTGTGCGTGTGTGCTTGTGTGTGTGTGTGTGTGTTTGTGTGTGTTTGCATGTGTGTCTCAGTGCGTGCGCGTACGTGTGCATGTGAGTATGTGTGTGCGTGCGTGTGTGCAGTGTTGCCAGTGTATGTCGGTGTGTGTGTGTGTGTGTGTGTGTGTTTGCTGTGTGTGTGTTTGCTTGTGTGTGTGTCTGTGCGCGCGAGCATGTGTGTCTGCGTGCGTAAGTGTGTGTGCGCGTGCATGTGTGCCGTGTGTGCCGTGCCGTGTTTGTGTCAGTGTGTGGTGTGTGCTCCACAGCCTCCCCGGGGGAGCGCTCTCAGTCCCGCAATCCCGTGCATCTGTCCGTCAAGCAGCCGTACTGTACACCGTCGGCGGGCCGATCGCGCCGTGCTCCCGCCGATGCACTGACGCACCTCAGGGCACAACGGCACTGACATCAGCCCATGCCCTTACATTTTCAAAGTCCGGCCCGTGATGTAAACACCCGGGGCACTCGCACAACCGACTTCTTCGCAGTCTGCCGAGGCACCAGCTCTCGACCCCATGCCATGCTCTGTTATGTCGCGCATCCCTCCGCGCTCTCGACCCATCATGCGTCTGTGTCACGGTTTTACACTCGCTGAAAACCCCGCCGGCCGTGCAAAGCCGGTGTGGGGAAACATGGGCCGGTCCGGACTCGGTCCTTTCGTCGTTATTATTCCATCGCTAAAATGGCTATGGATTTTTGTGCAGAAATTGCAATTATTTCGTGCGCTCGATTCAAGGTGTCTGGGGCGAGTGTCCGGTTCCAAAAAAGGAGATGTCCACACTGTGAGCGAGGATGAAACAAGGTCGGAGACTGATCGAACGACGCGCATCCGAACGCTTTAATCGAGAGATCCACCCGACGATTTCTCTGCCAATCGTGTCGGGCACGACTCTTAACGCGATGGATGCGGGCGATGGGCCGGCGCGCCGCCGCAAGCGCAACGTGCGCGACGCCGGTCTCGAAGACGACGCGGACGACGCGAACGACGCCGACGCGGGCGCGTTAACGGACGTTCCCTCTGCGGCATCGGGTCAGGGCGCGAAGAGTGCCGCCGATGCGCCGCCGGACCCCCTCGGCGGACGCGGGGCGCCAGCGTCCACTATGCCGACCCACGCGCACGACGACTTTGAGTGCTCGTTTTGCGACGCGTGCCGCCGCGACCACCGGGTCACGGGGCCCGTCTACCCCGTCGACCGCGCCACGAAATTCGTGCAGCCGTACTACTGCGCCAACTGCCGCAGGCTCTTTGTCGTCCCGATCGGCGAGGGCGCTGGGTACGTGCTCGCGCAGCCTCGGTGCGCACCGGCGTGCCTCGACGAAGGGGGAATGGCACCCTGCCGCGCGCAGTCGTGCGCCAGGGCCAACCGGGGCTGTACGATGCAGCTCGCCAAGATCAAGGCGCAGGGGACGCTGTGGCCGACGCTCGTCTTTCGCTGCCCCTCGCGCGCCCCCGGCAGGAATGACCACCCCAAGTACAGCTGCCGGATGCCCGAGAAGGAGCCCGCGACGCAGAAGGAGCTGTTCGACGAGGTGCTCACGCGCAGGTTCACCGTGCCCGACGAGATCCGCCGCGGCCTCGAACGGTTCGCGAGCAAGAGGCCCCGCCAGGCGTGAGGGGGGGGCAAAGGCGGGGAGTCGGCCGTCGCCGTGCGAGACTCGGGAACGGACTGGGGTCGGCGGTGTGCAGCAAAATTTTGGCTGGCCTACTACGCTCCGCAGACGAGGTCGCGGGCACGCGGGGCGTGCGCTCTGAAGGCACGCTTTCGTGCGTAAAGGTGTCCGTGTGCGTGCGGGCGTGCGTGTATTTGTACGTGTGAAAATGGGGCGTTGGGCGGGAAAGGCGGCGCCGCCGGCCTGCGTGCGCGGGCCCTCTGGCGCAAAAACAATGAAGAATCCGCTCGACGCAATAACCGGCACCTCTTTTGGCTGTGCGCCAGATGCATGATGCACCCATGCAACCCGCACGCAGTTCGGCGGGGTCGTCCCATTACGTCCTCGAGTCGTCTCCGGCCGTGCGCCCGTCAGTCAGCCGAACGGGGGCATACGAGATTCGCACAGAGAGCGACGGCCGGGTAGAGTGGGGGACGACTGACGCGCCGGGGAAGGCAGACAGTCTCGGGTGCCCGGGACGCCGGACACAAACAGCTCGTGCGACGCTATGATGCACGCGCGCGCACAACAGGAAGGAGCACAGCGCTTGCCCACGCACGCACGCACGTGCTAGCGCGCCGCAGGCACCCACCTCCTATCATCGCCCCTTCGCCCTTCCCAGCTCGTCTGCGCTCACCAAGCCTCAGGCCACGAGCTCGTCCGCTCGCCACCCGGACTGGCACCCAACTTCCAAGCGCCAGGAGCCTTGCGAGGTCGCAGGGTCGGGCCGAAAACGTCTCATCGCTGCTGGTGACACAGTCCCATTACGTACACCGGTGACACGCGCGCGCGCTAAACAAGGTCGAAACGGAGGGGTTTGCACAAGCACTCACAGCAACATTCCGTGTGTGTGTGTGTGTGCGTGCACGCAATGCCCACCTGCAGCGGACCCATGGGGACGTTCGTCCCGAGCTTCATCGTCCTGTCTATGTCGTCGCGCGTGCCAATCTTTTCTTGGAGACAGTACACCGCCTCGTTGATGTACGGCATCAGGCTGCGCGGAAATCGCGTGCGTATGAGCGCGGGTGAGTGCGTGAGAGTGCGTGCGCGCGAATAGAACTGCAAACCATGCGCAGATGGCTGGGGGCGCTCATACTGCGACGTGCAATTCTGTTCTCCACCGCACACACACGCACACACACACGCGCACACACACACGCGCACACACACACACGCACACGCGCGCGCGCGCGCACGCACACGCACACCCACACCCACACTCGCGCGCACACACACACACACACACACTCACACTCGCACACACATCTCCTGCCACGCGCGTACTTTACATGCGCCTTCGCGATGAACCCCGGCATGTCCTGCGACGTGGCGATCGTCTTTCCCATCCTCCACCAGCGCAATCGACGTGTCGCGATGCCGGGGGTGATTTCAACGACGGCCATGACGGGGACGGGGTTCATAAAAGGGAAACCGAGAGCATTTTCTGCGCATGGCGCAAAACGCGAGCGAGACAGCAGTGTGACATGCCCCGCCCTCTCCGCACAAGCGCTGGGGTGCGCCTCAATGCAGTCCTATTGCCACTTCTAGAAAACATGATAAGAAGACACAAACTGTATCCTTCGCTTCCCCACGCCACAAACACACGTCTCCGTCTCCCCCAAAATGGCCCACCTCCGGGCGCGCCGCCGACGCGGCAATCCTCGTGACGGAAATCGACGACGTGTTCGTTGCGAGAATGGCATGCTTCGGCGCGACGCCGTCCGGCGTGCGGAATATCCGTGCTGCTTCGGCTCTCAAGGCCTCGATGGCAAAGTCAATGTCGCCGAGCGCGTCGAGGGACGTCGCCGTGCCGGTTATGCGACCGAGCGTGGTGTCGCGGTCGGCGGCGGTCATCTTGCCGACGTTCTTCTGGAGGACGCTCGACGTGAACTTGACCTGATAGACAAAGCACCTGCTGCGAAGTGTCCGTCACAACGACCTTGACCTTGGCGATCTGACAGAGGGGTTAGGAGAGGGGAGGGAGGTGCGCGGACGGTCGGTGCGAGCAAAGCGGACGCACGAAGTGAAGGATTTTGCTGCTCGATTTTCCAAAGTTGCAATGGCAGACATTCGAGAGAACAAGGGGGAGAGAGGCGTCATGAGGCACAACGGACGCACCTGCGCCGCCACTTGCCGCAATGCCAATGCCCCATTTGACCGGCCGCCATTCACGCCGACCTTCTTGATTCCCGGTGTGTGTGTGCATGCGTGCGTGCGTGCGTGCGTGCGTGCGTGCGTGCGTGCGTGCGTGCGTGCGTGCGTGCGTGTGTGTGTGTGTGTGTTTTGTGTGCGTGCGTGTGTACGTGCATGCGTGCGTGCGCGTGCGTGCGTGCGATCAGTGTGGAGTAATGCACTCCTGTAAGCTTCAAGAGCACGAAAAAGCATGCCCAATAACCACGTCAAAGAGTCTCGCAAGAGCACACAGACGGAAACACATGAATATACGCTACGCCGAGACACTGTGCACTGCCGCGCCCACCGGCACACGCACGCAAGTGTCAATCTGCGCTTACCGTGGGGAATGACCGTCGTGTGCCAATGCACGCGCAGTCTTGTGCAGAAGAGCCTGCGCGAATGGACTGGTTCGAAAGTGTGTGTGTCAGTGAGTTCATGTCGTGAGACGAGAGAGATCCGAGAGACGGAGAGAAGGAGGAACTGCTGCATTCGGCTGCGAGACACTGTAAATAAAAAGGCGCATCGCACTTGTGTGTGAGCGCGGCGGCGATAAGCCACTGTCGGAAAACAAGACGGCAGCTCGATTTCAAACGGAGCCGGAAAACTGCGCCCGACCGCCCGCCCCGCTTGTGCCGGCCGAGTCATGACCTAACCCTCACCCATGGCCTACCATACACACAGGGACATGGGGTTCATTTCCTAAAAAGGCATCCAAAATTTGTGTCTAAATTTAGAATTTTCACTGTTTCCAAAAGAGGAAATCAAGAATCCTCGCTAAATTTGGGAAATTTCTTGTTGTGAAGTGCCGGTTTAGCCTTCACATACGGGGCGGGGCGTCACGTGATTGCACCCGCGGGGTTATTTGAATTCGAATGGCCTTGCGTGCGGTCACCTCTTCTCTTCTTCTTTCCCTTTCACCGTTTATTGGTG